>JAFBMS010000001.1:4810355-4887855 GCA_019788955.1 Albula glossodonta | reverse complement strand
AGATAACACTACATCTGTCAATGTGTGTGTGTGATTGTGTGTGTGTGTGAGTGAGAGAGTGCTTCAAAGTGTGTATGTGTGGGGGAGTAAACCATTAGCTCATTCTCTGGTAGCTCCCACTCTCTCTCTCTCTCTCTTTCTCACACACACACAAATAAAGTCCTGTACACACATGTGCACACACACACACTCACACACACACACACACACACTCACACATGCACAGTGGATTCTGTAACCCTGACTCTGAGTAATGTCTGCCCATTAGAGACTAAACGTAATCACTTTTTTGGCTTGTAGGGGCAGATGGGGGGGAGGAGGCGGGGAGGGAGACATGAAAGAGACATGACGAATGGATTCATCACCGCAACTTCAGAGAGTCGACTGAAACACAGGTGGCCTGCATCAGACGGCACTTTCCATTAATAACATCCCCAATCAAGGGGATTATCCGTACTCCTGCAATTAGCGCTCGCTCTTCCGGAGGCAGCTCTGTGGCTGTCTGCTTGCCGCTGAGTGACACCGAGAGGACCGCAGGTTTTTCTTTTGGTATCGGTTACATATGGCTGATGTCATTGCCTGTTGGAGGGGTGGTCAATCCAGGGTCTTCAGACGTGACTGCAGGGTCTGCTGTCAGCCGCTAATTTTGTTCCAAGAAACAGAAACCAGTTTAAGTGAGTTAACCGAGCAGTCAACTGCTTTAATTGCTCTAGTGATAAGTAACAACGTAACCATCAGGCCCTATGGGCCACCAGGAACAGGGTTAGCCTCAGCATAAATGTTGTACAACCTCATGCAAACCACCCACCAAGAAATTAACATTCTTTATTAATTTACGTTATTGGACTAACGTATCCAACCTATTAGGCTTTCCCTTCCCTTGCTGTCCAAGCTTGCACTTTAATTTTCATTCATCAGCCTTTAAAAAATAAATATTGTAAATTATGATTGTTGCTATTGGTTTTAAGTCAAAATAACATTCATGAGTGTTTGCGAAAAAGGACTACAGAAGGGGGAATGTCAGACGGGGGCACATTATTAGAGAGAATTGTAAATATGCTAATATTACTCATGGGCCCAGAATTTACCCCAATGAGTGACAGTGCAGCTTAATGCTTAGGGAAGTTATATATATACTTATACTTGCTGAACTGTATTTAATTTCTTCAGTAAAACATCCACTTTTAAGAATGGATTGAATATCAAAAATGTTATTATGTAAGTAACTCTAGAAAAGAGTATCTGCTAAATTTAAAACAAGTAAATTACTGTAATCTATACAATTGTCACTGTTGGGGGTATTTTGTGAAGGCAGAAAAGTACATTGTGACTGGAAAATAACAATATTGATTAGCAACGGGAATTTGGGAGTCAAAGCAGATCTGCAGAATATGCAATCAATCCAATGTTTTACTCCACACTTCAGGAATGTCTAAGAATACAAAGAACAGCTAAACACTAAAACGCCTGATTGGAGACCATGACTTGTTGAATCAGATGTTTCAGTCCTGGGCTTGAACAAAGACCCACCCAGACCAGACCCTTTCAGATATGATTGGTCACCAAAATTCTAGAGCTGGTGACATCACCTTTGGTCTGCCAGTAATACCAGGGGTATACAGAAGGAATCTCAGCCTTGGAGCCACAAAGGGCAGTTATAGCGGCCATAATTGGTTCCATTACTCATTCAGTATGTGCATGTAACTTTGTGTTTAAACACTGCATCTAAACAATGGCTGTTAATTAGACAACACAAATATTTTGCGTGAAATGCATTATATGTGAGCCAGGACAACTCATTTAGCCAATAATGGAACTAATTATGCAATTAAGAGCAGAGAGTGGAGTAAAACCCAGGTTACAAATGGTGCTCCACAGCATTTGTAAATCAGTTAGAAACCATTGCTATAAGCCACAGTGCAGATGGTGCCCTGATGTCATTTGAATCAAAATTGCTATTCGTTTGTTTGATGTAGTCATGGCTTTTCATTATTCATAACACATATGCAGGTATGAAGAGAAGTTTAATTCATAATGAATTCCAGTCTTGAGGGTTTTCCCTTTGTTGTGTTCTCTGTATTTTAAAATGCCTCTAAAATAAATAAAAAGAAAACTGGAACAACATTAGGACAAGAATTGGACTGCGACACATCCCTTTTTCATTGAATTTAATTTATTTGTGGTTATACATGATCTGATAATAAATAAAAATTTAATTTTTTCAAATTCATTTAATTGTCTACAGATCTGAGGGCAGTGGCCCCTCCTTCTGGGTGTGCCCCCCACCCAACCCCCAACTCCCCACCCACCCCGTGTAGGTCCTGCAACCTGCAATACTATCGCTGTACTAGAATTTCTCAAAACTCTACCAAATTCTCTTTAGTTTGACCGAGTTCTAGGACTATTCTTTGTCTTATTCCATGGTCCATGAGCGCTCAAAGCAATTACATTTCTTGGACTCATGTGGAAAGTCTTCAGAAACTTCTTGATATACCATTCAAACCTTTTTTGTTGCTTGTGTGTGTATGTTTGTGTGTGTGAGTGTGTATGTGTATCCTTCACAATGCAACTTAACAGGAGCAAAATGGGGCCCTTGTTGTTCTACAGAAGGTACAAATTATGTAGTGAGGGGGGTCTTTGGGAGACTTATTAACTAAAAGTTCATGTTTGTTGTGCTTTTACTTTAACTGAGTGTAGCAAAGTCCCAGCCACACCATTACTAGCTATGGCTGGATGCCCACATTGTAACAGCAACAGCTGGTTCAGCCACACTGGAGGAAACTATGGAGCATGCCAGTTAAAACCCCAGGGCTCTCTAGCGGCCTCTACTGGTTAGCCAGAAGCGTGAGCATTCATTACCTTTGTTTTCCTTGAACAACACAGGGGACATGTGACAGGTGTCCCATCTACAGTGAGGACAGGAGCGAGTGCTCGATGGCATGTGATGGCAGGGACTTGCATCTGGCTCCTCTTGGGTTCACTGCTCAACTTGCCTGATGTTCAGGTCAAGTGAAAAAAAATTGGGGGGGGCTGCCTCTGGGATCAGCCATTGTAAGTACCTTTGAAGGATTTAATTAAACGTGTGTCCAGCTGTGCGAAAGGAGAACCCATACAATGGTACAAGCTATTAAGGACATCAATCAAGGTACTGACAAATAATAAGCACAGTGGCCACTGAGGAAATGCATTTAGTTTTGCAAAGAATATAACATACTAATAATGAATCAGGCACAGGGTATGCTTTTAAACTTATAGTTGATTGCCTGGGTCAGACAAAGGCATTCTACGGACCTCATCCATGTCCCAGGAATGGGACAATGACAAAAAATGGACTTTCAAATGTTTTCATTGCAAGGTGTCATGGAGTTTCTTTGATGGCCTGAAACTGACTGTGCTTTTTGTCCAATCAGATTAGTTTTTCACCTGTCGCCAGGGTGCTGCAGGCTCACTGGACAAAAATAATTATTCAGATTTACAGTGGCTGACTGAAATGACTGCCATGGGGGAAGCATGAGATTTATTTTCATTAACTACTCAGCTGGGGACTATGTCAGATTTTAATTGATCAGGATTATGTCTCCACAGTCCCAAAAGAAGAGGTCTGAGCAGAGTTTTGAGCAAACTTCTTAGCAGAGATTTTTCACCAAATGATTTACTCCCAAACAAATGAAACCAAACTTCTCAATATTCTATATGGTTCTGTTGTAGCAAAAAAATCAAAAGTATTATTATCATATCTCTTTTTGTAACAGGGATACCCATCACAAAATATAATGCTATCCCTTAAAACAAAATATGCTTTACCCTTTAAAACCTAACAAATATAGGAACACCACAGGATATTTGAAAAAAGTCCAGACATCCTATGGCACCCCCTTCCAAATTCCTGTCTCTTAATGGCCTTCTATTTGAAGTAAGTTGCCTCCAGTTATCCACATTTAAATGCTGAAGATCAATAATTAACGCACACTCTAATTTCATTCAGTTGTAGTCTAGATTTAATTAGCATCGGACTCCCTCACACCCACGAGCTGAAATGGCTCAAATGGTTGGACCACTGACTTAAACACTTGTCCTTCTACTCATTTGGTGGTGGAGTGTTCGAAACTTAGTTCTCTACCTTATCATCTGGTGTCTTCAAAAGATTAGTGTACTCACACCAGCCAACCGCTTATCCTTCTCAACAAATTCAGAAATTGCACTTAGTTTGCAACTACAGTTGGTTTTTTTTTCTTTTTCTTATCCCGTTTCATTTTTGCCCACCCCCACCCCATGATTTTGATGTGGTAAAGCAGCACGTTGGAAATGATTAATGAACGATACCATTCAATTTAGCTAGGTGGTTCTAGCGAATACTTGCTGAAGCACAAGGATAAAACCGGGTGGTGTTTTAAGCTGCGTGCACCCAGAGTGAAAGCATTTCAATTTGGGAGCAGATCCTGTCAAGGATTGTCGGTGTAATCAGCAGGTGAATGCAAAGAGTGATAAAATGTGGCAAAGTAAACAGCAGCGTCGGCAAATGTCCGCAAAATGATTGCGCTTGTGGAAAACAGGCAAAAGCATTCAGTATGTAAGATTTGAGGGAAATTGGCCAAGCTGATTGGGCGGTACAGAAGCCCAAACTTCAATTAATTAGGCAGGTCGCATCAACCAGCTCATATAAAGTGCGATGCATTTGCTTTTTCCGTTTCATTTTTGCCCCCACACCCACCCCATGATTTTGATGTGGTAAAGCAGCACGTGGGGGGGTGGGGAGGCGTCCCACTAGACTGGGAAGAACATCCATTTCCATCTGCCAAAAGAGCTACAAAGCTACAAATGGCATCAAAGAGTTTGCACAAGACAGATGCTTCTTGGGTCTGGAGATGAGATCTCTAACCAGCTGAATGCTTTTTTGGTTCATCGCAATTAGCATTATGCATTTCCAACCATTTGATTGTGGAATGTTGTAAAAAAAAATTATGCAGCTCCCAACATTGAGTACTAGCATAATCAAAATCTTCCCCAGCTCTCTATGGCACTCAGTTTATTTCTGAATGAACCATAATAGGGACATGAAATTAACAAGATTAATGAATTGCATTATTTTTTTCTGGGGTCTTAAGCTGTCCTTTGTGAATTTTGATGATTGTTACTAAAATCACTTTTTTCTCCCCCTTGTGTTTTCTACAGCATTTCATAAGCTTCTTAGTGCAAATCCTGGTGATTGATTAGTGCTCTTGTGTTGGAACAGCAGATTGAACAGGCTTCGTCATTATGTCAATCACCCCCTCTGCTAAATGCTATTTACATGCTGTTTTCTCTATTATGACAATGACGTGTGCAGGTGTAACCACACTGTAAAGCTGGAATGGATCGGAATTTCAAGGATGAAGAAGAATAGTCCAGAAAGATATCCTGATGTACATATCGCATATCGTAAGATTCTGACAGGAAAAGCCAAATTTTGATTACGACAAATCAGTCACCATCTCTTATCACTGAGCAGTCTGGGCCGATGATACAGTACACGCAGATCACTGGGTATGAGATTTACATTAACATTACAATGCAGGCATTCAGCTGACGCTCTTATTCAGGAAGACGCTTCAAGAAGACTTCTTTGAACACAGTGCACTTAAACAACTGGAGAATCTGACTGAAGCAGTTTAAGTGGGGTACATAAGAACTTTACCTGCAACCTCCGAGTTAGCAGCCCTACCCTTTATTTGCCTATTTATTTAATAAGTTAGCTGAGAACTACTTAAACCATGCAACATCTGTAGAGCTGGGAAGACACTGAAAATGCCTCCATCTATACAAATGTATCTTCTGGGAACACATTTTATTAAATGAATCACTAAAACAGTTTCAGATAAAAAAAGTTATGTAAACCAAGTCGGGGAGTGCCATGCCAAAGAAATTATTCATAACTGAGTTTTGGCAGCATTTTCCCCGTTTTAAAACAATAAATGATGCGAACGCTGTTGCTGTTGACAGGCCTCATAAACGTCTTTGCAGGCCAAAATATCGGGAACAACAGGCACATTAAGTAAACAAGCACTGTCTTCAATTGTCCTGTACGGCAGCACTAATGAAGCAGTCTTGGACTATTTGTGGCCCAATCATTAGGGATACGGTGATCTATACGATGGACAGCTGGGGGCCATCGGTTCAGAGAAGGCCATATCGATCGTCCCTCAATTAGCCTTCAGTTCAATGTTCGCCAGTCACCACGTACGGTAACTACCAAAAACAGCTTGTGGGCTACAGGCGATTCTTAAAATCACCACGGGATGCTTTCATATTATTACATAACAGTAAATGTCACGAGAGAGAGGTCCATAAAAGTATAGTAGCTCTCACAGTTACAGAAAATCTTCTTTGCCGCTTCTTCTAACTCGTACAGATAATTGTTGTGCAAGTGCCAATTGAACCGTGTGAAATCTACCTCAACCAGCTGTTCATGACAAAAGCAGACATAAAACTAAACTCTTCCTAGTTTAATAGTAGATAATATTATAATGAACATCTTAAAATTGCAACCTAAACAAACCAAGCTATATTATTATTAACATGCTCATCAACTCTGGATAATATTGCCAAGACAACAGTTTGTAATGACTATCAATTACAAGACCAATGTTTTAAACTTTATTCTAATGCAGTCACTGTAGACCAGTGTGCCACCAAACTCAGTTCATTAAAGGGCCGTGTGTATTCTGGTTTTCAATCCTTCCAATTAATGCTGCTTTAATTGATTCAATATCTAATTCAATCATAAGACACATAACTGTGTATAGACTATAAGCAGGAGTAAAAGCCAGCATACACACGGTACGCCATGTGACTGAGTTTGTCTCCATTGCAGCGATGGATATTTTCCACAACACAAAATCATGAACATCATCTCACCAAAGTGGAAGATATTACCTGTTTGGCATTAAAGAAGAAAACACATCAATTTTTTAATGAGCTATACAACATTAACGTTTGAGCAGTCAATACACATTCTTTGTCCATGTAGGTGAATTTGGATGCCTTAACTCTGTTAGTCCATATAATGGTGCATTTAGCTCTTAAAGGGGTCAGGTTTTTTTGTCATAACCATGGATGTACAAACGCACTAATAAAGTCACTGAGAAAATTCACTCAAAGCTATTAACCTTTAACATTATGTTCTAGGTCAGTATCCAGAGACACACAATGCAAGACAAATTGGCTACAGGAAACGAAAAGGGAGGCATGCAATCTAATGGAAGAAAAATAGTCACACTGCTTGGAGGAGGTTGCATTGACAGTCATAGGATCTTAAATAAAAAAAAAAATAAAGGCTTTGTTTCCTACAAAAATTTGGAATGGATCAACACACTATAGCAAATAGCAGCAGTAAAAATACCGAGCCATAAACAGGTAGTCTAGACAAGTTCTGAATGTTAGGTTTCTACAGCCCTGTGATCTAATGGCATTTGATCAGAAGTAAAATTAGTTACACAACTTGGAGGAAGGATGCATAGGCAGTCATAGCAGCTCACAAAAAAACATTCATAGGGGTAGGACAGCCCTTCATTACAACTCTCCGTTTGTGACATAAATTTGGAATTTAATGTTACACCACAGCAGTATGTTCTACATAAATTTGTTCCAAAGCTGTTTATGTTTTTACAACGCTCATGAATAAGCAAAGAGTATTTTACGTAAGGTTTTAGGAGTGCCTATGAAACTGCTCACCACTACCCAGGCAAGAATAGCGTTACCGTAAAAACTGCTGCCTTAATTTGAAAAAGTTTTTCACACCATATTCACCTGTGGTACAATGTATTTGGATTCTTTAGATGTCTATATTTGAAGGGACTTGGTTTTTAAAGCGTTTGCTAGAGATGGCAACAGTAGTAATAGCAGTAGCAAAAGGCAAGGAAAGAAAATCCAATTTAAACAAAGTCAACCATTATTTTATTTATTCAAAAGCGCTTGGCAAAGGCTGCTCTTTGAAATACCCTTTTATTCAACATTAAACAGCAACTTAGCAGAGCCCACTGATGCCAAGCAAAAAATGCCGCCTCCACACAGGCTCCAAGATATCAAAATAAAATTTACACAAAAAAAAAAAAAACAAAAAAACACAGGCAAGATTCATTTTACATCTGTTCCTAAACACACAATTCAAACAAAACAAAAAACTACAGTCTGTTTTTCCTTATTTCACCCTTTCCTAAAAACAGCTTTGAAAAGTAAAAATTCCAGCGATAGATAGATGGGACCCTCCTGGCTGAACGGGGTTCCTGCGAGTGTGGAGAGCTGGGCAGGGGCAAGTTCGGCACACCCCAGCACTTCCGCCCTGAGGTAAAGCAGCCAGTTCACACGTACGGAGGCAGACTGACAAACATACGGGGCAGGAGGAAATAACGGCTCAATGGGAAAAGACATCTCTCCTGACCACAAAGGACGCCCTGGTGGATAAGGAGAAAAGGAAAACGTAGTGTTAACGAGTGGGGCCTCCATGTGCTCATGTGAACCAACAGGCACTGAGAACCCCTGTGAAGGGAGGAGCTACCTTGTTCTGTCAATCACTGGCTTGTTTGGAATTACCTCCCTCGTAAAATACTAGACTTGATTAAAAAAAAAAATAATAATAAATTTTCCGGTAGGGATGATAAGACCAGACAGTAAATCAAGCTTTATCTGTTTTGTCGAGTCTCACTGCCCCATTTATACATCCACCACTCCACAACATACAGCACACATGTGCGCATATGGGTGCACTCACTCACTCACTCACTCACTCACGCACTCACTCACTCACTCACTCACTCACTCACTCACTCACTCACTCACTCACTCACTCACTCACTCACTCACGCACTCACTCACGCACTCACTCACTCACTCACTCACTCACTCACTCACTCACTCACTCACTCACTCACTCACTCACTCACTCACTCACTCACTCACTCACTCACTCACTCACTCACTCACTCACGCACTCACTCACTCACGCACTCACTCACGCACTCACTCACGTGCTTGCTCTCTCACACACTTGCTCGCTCGCTCTCTCACGCATTCCCTCGCTCTCACACACACTCTCAAGCACTGGCTGATTTTTACATTCAGTCCCTTGAGCAGATGTTCTCTGGGCCTTCCTAAAACACAAAGTTCTTTTCATAAAGGTTAGGACATGGGAACAGACCTCCTCACTCCATCTGTGGCTGCTGATGCTGCCTATGCCCATGGAACTGAAACTCTGAGCCAGTAACACGGGTGGAATCACCACCCCTCCAAGGTAGGCAAAAGCACAGGTCTGCCACTGCACTCATGTAAATAAACAACCCTGCCAGTGCCAAGACAGCACGGTTCAGTGGCAAAACATCAAACGGAACGTACCGACAAACAAAACCACGGACGCTGCAGTCATTGAAAAATTGGCAAGCCTGCTGGCATTCTCATCTACTGCTCATTTTATGGAGAAGTTTGGAAAAAAGAAAAAAAGAAAAAAAGAAAAAAAAAACAGCTGTACAATTAAGTTATGAAAAAACCTGACAGTGGAGAGGATAGTAAATGCAGGGGAAAACTAGGGTACACAACCAAGCTGCTTCTGCTCGACTACAGGCTTGTTCATTGGGTATTAGTCAGGCTCAAGGCCTCATTATGCTTCATATTTCTGCTGATGTGTGGCTAGCATTCCCCTGTAACTGCTCAGGCTATTTACACTTTTTTCTAGTTCATCTGAGTTTGCCTTCATGGTCTTTGCTTACAAACCAATGAATGGTAAATTACCGTTTCCAAGTAATCATGGTTTTGTATAGGTGTTGCTCCTATCTGAAGATCCTATTTAGTGCCGAAAAAAGTTTCAGGTGATTCTTCTTTTCCGTCTCTATAAATCGAAGGCACCAAACAATCAAATCCACCCCTGCTTTCCCTGAAACCTCATTGGTCCACCTACATTGCTGGTTTCTTTAGAAGGCTGTTAATCTTCCTTGTCACTCCTGCGTTTCCATCGTCTCCTCCTCTTCCTCCTCGGCCCCCTCCTCAAGCGCCTCCTCGTCCTCCTCCTTCTTTTCGGGGGGCTTCTCATAGGCCTTCTCCGAGGGTGTCACTATCACCCCATCCCAGGTGGACATTTCAGAGGCCAGGTCTGGAAAAGAGAAGCAGTAATTATAACTAATCTCAAGTGTTTGTTCAAAAGGCACTAGAGACAGCACTCCAAGAATTTTTCCCAGTCCATATTTTAGTGCTACTCCGTTTAGTGCTACTCCATTTCAATGCTAAAATGCAAATCCTGTGTTAGCACTTCTGCTCTCAGATGCTCCATGTACACATGCCCAGGGAGTAGTGTTGTGGGTGAGAGCTGGGCGGCTGTGCGCAAGACTTACAGCTGGCGTCTCCCTCCAGACCAAGGACTTTCCTGTAGCCCCCGTGTGAGAGGATCCTCACTAGCGTCTGAGCCGTGAAGCACACAGTGTCCTGCGAGTACACACACACACACACACATCAGTATACAGTGAGGGAACAGTCTGGTCCGCAAACAGCACAAACGTTCTTAATATGAAGCAGACATGCTACAAGGGGAGATCATATGTAAACAATTGCTTCATCAATAAGCCAGTTGCTATGGGCTTAAGTGTACAATTGTGCTCCATGTTCACATCATGTAAAGTCGCACACGAGAAGACCGTTTGCTAAATGACTTTAATGTAAAGCAATGTAATGCAATGCACAGCGCATGTCTAACCAACACGCATCATTTCATAGCAAAATCTTAGTACAATATACTTAAACAACATTGTTGAGAATCCCAGGACTTCCTGATTCCAATTCCGTCTGATATTACGTCTTTGATCACCATATTTGTCACGTAATGACTTTCTCACTCTGCATTAAATAGAGCTCTCAAATTCCAGACCAGCTTACAGCAACCATGTCTGCATGTTTTTTTTGTGTTTTTTTTATTTTCTATCAATAGCTAAGTCTGAAGTGCTGAAACACGCCTCAAAAAACTAGCAGACACTATGAGTCTCCAGTGAAGGAATGTGAAATGCCTGTTAAACCACAGCTACGTGCTCTGGCACAGGGGTCAGTCTTGATTTATGCCTCTGCAGATAACACAGAGACCTCAGCTGGAGACCGTGCGTCAGCACTGGGGCCTACAGCTCCATTCACATTCAAACCCAGAGCCATCTCTGGGCCCCCTAAAAAAAAAACAAACCATTTTTCAAGCAATTCTTAGCCGATTTTTTAGTACGTCCCGCCAAACCGGAATTCCCATTGTGTTCGTGGTCCCATACCGTTATGACAGAGTGCTCTGACCGCTTTCACTTCTTTTCTCTCTCCCGCTCAGTCAGAACCGCGCAGTCAGTGTTTGTCACATAGAGGTAGACTGCAGGTGCCTGACCAACCAAAGGTCATCGCCAGTACGGCATGTTGACACACACTCCCTAAGCACCTATGAGGCCATGTGCTGCCCTGAACGGTTGCTAAACAATCAGCATTGGCACGGTGAACTCTTTTCAGTTCCTCGCTATCCATAAATACTTTTGTTTAAGTGACTGGATGTAAATTTTACAAAATGTAACCTTTTCAAAAAGCGTCTCTCTCTATAATTAAATGTAAATACAAGATATTTGCACTTAATGGCATACATCACCTCTAAGATAATTTGAGAGGGTAAATGAATTCCCCACTGAAATAGTGATTAAGAACAGTTAAGAAAGAATACCAGCCTATACAGGGGTGCACCAGGACCAGAGTTGAATGTTACTAAAATAAAATGTTGAATGGCGCCATCTTGTGGACATTTTGTGCTATTACTATTAGACTCTTGAGAGGGACTCACTACCACAGAACACGGTGTTCCATTCCTTTGACGCTACCATAAAGAAGATGCAAATTTGTCATATGAGTACCTGCTGCTCCAGCGTCATAACAGTGTGTACCCGGAATGTTCCGCTCTCGCAGGGGTCAGTGATGCCCACGGATCCTGGGAGGAAGAGCCCCGCTGACAGCAACTGCAGACACCGTCTGCAACACACAGCCCCACCCAAAAAATGAACAGTTAACACAGTATGAAAAAGCCAATTAAAATTACTAAAATAAATGAGAAATACTCAGAAACAGTAGGGGCAGGGATGCAGGTGAAGTTGGACACCTGCTGCCAGCCCACCTGGGGCTCACCTGTATGCCACGTTGAGAGACAGAGGCTGCCGGGAGGGGTTGTTCATGACCGCAGTGTGACCCTGGGGGGGGGGGGGGGGTGGTGGGATTGGCGGAGAACCACATACTGTTCACATCCAGAACCACACCTTGTTTACCTACGTCAACATTCCTAAATAAAATTGCACCTACTTCATAAAATGCATTGGTTACCACATGCACAAACACAAGCACAAGCACAAGCACAAGCACAAACACAAGCACAAGCACAAGCACAAGCACAAGCACAAACACAAGCACAAGCACAAGCACAAGCACAAGCACAAGCACAAGCACAAGCACAATCACAAGCACAAGCACAAGCACAAGCACAAGCACAAGCACACACACACACATGCTGCTGATTTGCAAGTTCTGATTGGCTCACCAGTAAGTCCAGTATCCAGGGAGTGAGTGGCTCAAACCCAGGGAACCGTGCCCTAAGGTCCTTCAGCAAGCGAATCAGAACCTTCACCCTGCAGACAGACAACCAGGTTACAAACCTCACAGCTGCCATAGCATTACTCAAATGCTATATTGTTGATTAAGAGAGGGGTATGTGGAGGAGGAGGTGATTGTGTTGAGAGTGGAAGGGCTTCTATTGTGAAAGTTGGAGCATTGTGGAGTAGTAGGGGTTTATATGGAAGGGGAAGGGCTTACGTGGAGTGGGAAGCGTTCTCCTCGAACCAGCGGGCATGGCGGACGGCAGCCAGAGCACTCTGCAACACCTTGATGTCAACTGAGGGGGAAGGAGGACACACACAAACTGAGCTAAACAACATGTAAGATCATGAAACTGGCCGGCAAAAAGTTACACGATACAAAATCATAAATCGCGAAAGAAAGCAAACTGACTTAGTTTAGTGCCAACATTATGTTGAAACATAAACAAACTCCAGAACACACACTGCAACTAAACCAGAAATCATGGTTTATAACAATGTTGCGTGAAGTCGAAAGTTAACTTATGCGGACACTGACTAGGTGACAAAAGGTATGCTTAGACTGGAGTATAGTGAGGCCTTCACCCATAGGTGGGATGTGAGCACACACCTCCCATATAGTCCCCTGCTAAACGTCCCCCCAGATGGACAGTGCTTACGGTGCAGTTCAGGGTCCAGCTTGCGCAGGTTTGGGGGTACTGTGGTGATGAGGATCTTTATTGTGGCGTCCGCGGAGCTTATCTCAAACCCCGTCTCATTGGTCAGCATAGACAGCACTGGGTGAACAGGGCACAGAGCACAACAGGGCTGTCAGTGAGCAAAGACATCAGTTTAAGAAATGGGAAAAAAAACAGTGATTCCCACTCTGGGTGCTGCATAAATGGCAACTGAGGCAACAGACCAGGTCTGTGGAGGAGACACACATCCCCTACAAGACCTAAACTACACATACGACCTTGCATATTCCTCATTGATTGGTTAAAGTAAGGTAGGATTTCTGGCAAAATCTGGCAACAGCAGTCCCAACAAACAAAGAACAATGCTGTCCTAGCTTTTGCTGTATCACCATATTTACTGTAGAAGGAATGTTCAGTTTGTGTTATCGAAAACTGCAAATACTGCCATCTAGCGTACGCTACATGCATAAGGATGAGCATGTAACGACAGGCTGCAGAAGTATAAAAACTCTGCATGATCACCTTCATTGTGAGTGTTAAATCAAGATGTTCACAGTAAACCACTCTAATAAAGGTTAAGGCCCTTAAAGGACAGATTGGAGGTTTTGAGATGAGAAAATTTGGGGAATTCTGCAGCAGATGACCTTCCCATGTAAAACACTCGTTATTGTACGTTAAATTGAATGCATTGAGGCAAGGTGACTGAAACAGAGCAAAGCTGCTCCATTCAACCATGGCCTCAGGGAGGACATTCAGCAAGCCAATGGTTTCAGATACAACGATAGCACTTGTCAAACTTCTGCCAGGTAATTTAGCTAAAGGACATTATTGGTTAATGAAGAGGCCCGTAACCCCTCTGGCTCCCTTTCAACTGGCAGAAGTCAAGCCAGCTGCTGCAGCTTGGCAGTTACAGTTTTTGTTTTACTCTGAAAATCGAGCATACTGTAACAGTTGTATTTAACAGGAATTGAAAAACCTGGGACTGACTGTAGTGTTTTTCAAGAACGCAACTTTCACACACAGACAGACACACACACACACACTTACACACACATCTTAATTGCTTCACTATTGAACTATGTTCTGCAAATCTTTGAATGACAGGCAATATATAAACAAGGATTATTACTACAATTGTTATTCATAATAACAGTAAAAGGTCAAACCTTCTGTGCTGTCCTGTGTGCGAAGCGTCTCTACTACTTTATTTCCCAGAGCTGCTACTGCTTCCACTAAGAGAGAAAGAGAGAGATATTAACATCACACCTGGCAGTTATTAAATAATAAAGAAATTATTTCATGCTTTCACAAATGAGAGCTGATACAGTTTAGGACAGACCGTTGCCATGGGTGCAGACATTTCGATTGGCTGGTGAGCTCATACGGACACCTGTGACTGGACAAAAAAGGACTTGCTTACGAGTGGGCAAGATCTTGAGGATGACGACCAGGTCGGCCACGTTGTGTCCCGTTGTCATGGTTCCCTTCTTATAGGAGCCCACCTGGCGGACCTCTTCAATTTGCTGGGAATGGAACAGGACGGGTTCGGTCACTCAAGACTGCCGCCAAATTGTTTAGAAAAGTTTTGCCCCTTATTTGCTTGGTAACTTTATAAACAGAACAGTTATATTACATCTGTAATACACACAAGAACACATCACAGGCATGTGGGAAAACCCTGGTAGGAGAAAGTAAGAAAATGTAATTTGCAACTTTCTCCTACAAGGGTTTTCTCCTTACATGCCTGTGATGTGCGTTGTTGTGTGTATTGCAGTTGAAATGAGTCAGGAGGCCTTTAAAATCTAAAGGGTAGTGTGCTAGTATTAAGCTGGATGCCCCTGAACATAACACTAAATGGACTCAGTAAAAGCAGATCTGAGAGGTCTGGAACTTTACCAAATTCACTGTCTTTCATGGGGGCTGAGGGGTGCCCTCATATAGCAGGAATAAGAAAGATGTCTGCCTGCACTGTGTGCCATCTCCGCTCTTTGTATTGCAGCCAGTATTGTATTTTTGCTGCATCCTATGATGGCATGCATTACCAGTGGAAGCGGCTGAACCAGCAGTAATGGAAGAGATGGAGGACGAGAAGACGGCTCAACAAAAGTGACTGCAGAGTCAGTGACTGCAGAGTCTGTGTTGTTTTCCCACTGGCCTTGTTTTTTTAAAAAAAGCAGTGGCTGTGTTCTGGTGATCAGGAGAGGAGCAGTGAAAATGAACACTCACCACCTCGAAGGTCCCTGGGGCCACGATCAGGTTGTCCATCACATTACTGATCTTGGTGATGAGGGACAGAATTGAAGACTGGCAGAGAAGGAAAGATGAGAAAATGGTTAACCATGGATAACACATAAACATTCAACCCCATGACATCTTACGCCTGCTATTAGTCATGTATTAGATTAAATTACCATACAGTCATTTAGCAGATGCTCTTATCCAGATAGACTTAGGATGTAAAATGCCTAAGTGCTTTTATTCAGGACCCATAATGAAGCAGAAGACAAACATGCCCTGAGCCAAGTCAATGAGGCATTTAAAGGGGGTCGACAAAATGTGACAAACACAATCAGGTTATTGAGGGTGTTCAAAATGCAGAAGCAGCGCTAAGTGCAGATGTGCTTATAGGAAAGACGCTGGATGACTCAATCTGCTACGCACTGAACCTTCCATTCCCTGACGGCAAAGGCCCGCCTCACAATTACTGACTAGATCGTCAACCCTTGTCCTTTGAGACTTATGAGCCAAAGTAACTTCCTAATTTTATCCAAGGAAATACTCTTAGAATTGAGTCAGAGTTGATGAACCCTCTCCTTTTCTCAGAATATTTACAAACAGGATAGTTATATCACAGCGCAGTTTAATGCATGTTCTAAATTGTTTTAGGAGGAAGTGTTCGACTTAAGGACTCACTCTTACTGACATCAATTTCCACATTTGAATCATTGTGGAACACCACTTTCTAACTACAGAGATATGTGACTGAAACATGTCAGGATGAGTCTAGTGAGCCTTCAGCCTTTCCTACATCCAAACGAGTTAAAATCCTGCAGAGCCTTCAGCTCTACAAGACTAGGGATGCTGTTCTCTTAGTCTCAATTCTCTTAGTGTCAGGGTGATCAATCTCTCATAGAGCAACTGAAAGACATGCAGTAATTTTTATTTCAGGCTGCCTCCAAGTTTACTGATGACCTCAGACTTCAAACTTTTCTAGGCCAATAAAATCAGTGTGAATATGGCAGTCCCAGAGAAGTTGTCCATCCACATTTACTACAAGAGAACCACAGATTTTCCCCCCCCAACTCTGAACAGCTACTTCAACTCAGAGTCCTGTCTACACCACTAACTGACTAGTCAGTGACTGACTGTTGGTTCATTACTGAAAAACATGTTGGACAGCCATATGTCACAATGGAAAACCGTACTTTGTCAGGCTCACTGTGAGGAGACCGATCTCTGACCTACAGGTAAGTGCTTCCCTGCACAGTAGACCCAGGTCTCTCACGGGTCAGTCCAACCTCATGCCCATAAACCTGAGGTTACATTTTGGGACTGCAGGGATAACACCTGACAGAGCGCAGAGAGGGAGAAAATCTGTGGAAGCTGATACCTGCTCGGTGGAGGTGGGGCTCAGGTCCTGGTTCCTCTTCAGCAGGCACTCGCTGAAGGCTGTGTCATCCACAGGGGGCGTGACACGGGGGAAGGCCATCTCACACTGTGGAGAAACAGCCCACCACTGACATCAAACAGGTTGTCAAATCCATACCTAGGAGGCAGTAGTCTCCAGTCCGAATGGGCCACAGTGTCTGCATGCTTTTGGTGCATTTTTGCACTTATTTATCAATTTATTTCTCCTGATTGGCTAATAAGGAAACACACCTTGTTTCCAAGGCCTAAGCTGGCTGATGACTTAAAGGAACTACAAAAGCCCACAGACACTGTGACACTCTGGGACCTGAGTCTGACCCCTCTCAAATAATGTACATATTTTGGCATACGAGCCAATTTAGCCAAAAGCCCCAGAAATCTGAGAAACACTTACCACATAGTAGTCGAACGATGTGTGGGACAAAAGGACGATACCTAAAAAAAAAAAAAAAAAAAAAAAAAAGCAAAGCCTCAGTCAACCAAGCTTTTTAATACCTGTACCAGTGACAGCCCTGACATTAGTCACTAAGATTCAAATTACAAGAGAACAAAAGCACTTCTAACTTTATAAAAATAGATCACATACAATATGACTAGACATTTCCTTTAAGCATGGCCTTTTCTCAGAATTTTACAAACTGGATAGTTATATCACAGCGCAGTTTAAAATGTTCTAAATTGTTTTATGAGGAAGTGTTCGACTTAAGGACTCACTCTTACTGACATCAATTTCCACATTTGAATACATTGTGGAACACCACTTTCTAACGTACAGATAAATGTGACTGAAACATAATCAGGATGAGGTCTAGTGAGCCTCACAGCCTTTCCTACATCTCAAACGATTAAAATCGCTGCAGAGCCATCAGCTCTACAAGACTTTATATGCTGTTCTCTTAGTCTCAATTAACTCTTAGTGTCAGGGTAATATAATCTCTCATAGAGCAACTGAAAGACATGCAATAATTTTTATTTACAGGCTGCCCCAATTGTACTGATGACCTCAGACTTACAAACTTTTTTAGGCCAATAAAATCAGTGTGAATATGGCTAGTACCCACTAGAAGTTGTCCATCCCAGAGGTTACTAGCAAGAGAACCACAGATCTTTCCCCCCCCAACTCTGAACAGCACTTCAGACTCAGAGTCCGGTCTAAGCCACTAACTGACTAGTCAGTGACTGACTGTTGGTTCCATTACTGAAAAACATGTTGGACAGCCATATGTCACAATGGAAAACCGTACTTTGTCAGGCTCACTGTGAGGAGACCGATCTCTGACTCTACAGGTAAGTGCTTCCCTGCACAGTAGACCCAGGTCTCTCACGGGTCAGTCCAACCTCATGCCCATAAACCTGAGGTTACATTTTGGGACTGCAGGGATAACACCTGACAGAGCGCAGAGAGGGAGAAAATCTGTGGAAGCTGATACCTGCTCGGTGGAGGTGGGGCTCAGGTCCTGGTTCCTCTTCAGCAGCACTCGCTGAAGGCTGTGTGCATCCACAGGGGGCGTGACACGGGGGAAGGCCATCTCACACTGTGGAGAAGTCAGCCCACCACTGACAGTCAGGAGGTTGTCAAATCCATACCTAGGAGGCAGTAGTCTCCAGTCCGATTGGGCCACAGTGTCTGCATGCTTTTGGTGCATTTTTGCACTTATTTATCAATTTATCTTCTCCTGTTGGCTAATAATGAAACACACCTTGTTTCCAAGGCCTAAGCTGGTCTGATTGACTTAAAGGAACTACAAAAGCCCACAGACATCTGTGACACTCTGGGATCTGAGTCTGACCCCTCTCTGAATAATCTGCCTTTTTGGATGGACGAGCCAATTTAGTTGGACATTCCCATCCCTCTTAGCTGCTCTTTCTTTTGATTGTAGCTCGTCCTCCATTTGGTGGGGCAGAGCTTTCCAAACCTACCACCTTCCGCTCATGGTTGCTTCCTTTAAGAAGAGACGCTAAAAGTGCAAAAGATTTCTCTGCCTTTTCAGATGGTAGGTGTGTGTTTGTCTCTTCCAAAGCAGCAGCAGTGTCTTCACTGACAGCAGCGCTTCCTTTCTCCACTTCTGTGCTCATCACTGGTTGGTCAGAGACTGTGGGTGTTACAGGCTCAGTTTTTGTTATCACTTTCTGAAATAGTTTGTTCCTTTTGAATTTCCTTTTCAGGGAGAATAACATAATGACACCACTAACAGGTGGAGCTATCAAATATTACCTGTACCTGATGGTGAAGAACCATTTGTTGTCTTGCCATGGAAAGCAAAACCTTTTCATTGGTTATAGCTCCATAGCTCCACTCATTGTGAGGTACACCAAGTCTGCCATCACTTGTGGTAAGCAATCCTAACCCAGCCACGGTAGAAACTTTGTTTTATCCAAATCTTTGTATTACATGCTTTGTATTATATTAGCAGGCTAACTGAGGTCAGCACAAAGCTTGGCAATGGTAGTAAGACTTACACAATTGTAAGTACAGTGGTCTGGCTACTTGACCTAGGCTATGGCTAAAATTCCTAAATGCTGAAAAAGCATTTGTAAAAGGCAGAGTTCAAATACAAAGCTCATGGTATAGGCGATTCAATCAAACCTGAGTGATATTACGATCTTTTTCCGCCCGCAGACACACTCATAACCATAATTAAGAATTTGTTTGCAATAAAAGCCACCATATACTGTGGAAACCCAGGATCAGGGTTGAGACGCACTGTTTCAGGCGACCTGCAGCAGTGTTGCCAGGTTTGCCTTTTTCGGATGGAATGTCTCTGATTTTAAACTGCCCAGTGGGACTGAAATCCCAACTGACACTTCAGCTTATTTAGGCCATGCAACGGGACGGGGGTTTTGCTTAGCTGTTGGTCTTGCAGCCGCTGTCACGTTGGTTTAGAATCAGGAAATTTGCCTTTAGCACCTTATATGTACTCACCCCTGTGAAAGTCCACCTCGCGACCCGAAACGGCCTCCCCGACCCCTGCCACGGTCGCCTCTGGAAAAGAGACACTTTATTCCTTATTAAAAAAACAACCTTGTTTAACTCTAACACAATCCGAAAAGCTGGCAGTCCAATTGGCTGACAATGACAGGTCGTCTGTCTAACCGGCTACAAGCTAGCAGGATACGAAAACCTTTAAAAAAAAAAAAAAAAAAAGCTGCTGAATGGATTCTTGGCGTAGCTAAGCGAAACAAAGCAGGAATTTGTAAAGTAGCTCACTGGCAACGTGAATTTATCTCGGTTCTTTCATTACTTGTTAACATTATCCAGGCAGCCTAATTCAGGTTTATCGTAGGTATCTTGTGACTGGTTGTCCACATTTTTCGTCTATTCTTTCATTCTTTCTTTCAGCGTCAAAAACAAACGACAGGCTCTTCAGATCACATAGCGAAAAGTCGTGACCTCATGGTACTGGGGCACAGCGCTGTACTCATCCAGATTGTACAAATAGCTTTTTAGGGCATACTGCTCTCATGCGTCTAGGCAAGCTTATCCAGCAGACTTGTACTCACTCGAGGTTAGAGGCTTCGTTGGTAAGGTAGGCCTGTTAGTTTAGCTACAGTTTTGTTGGCCTTTACTGAATCAAATGCATGCTTATTTCACACAGATTAAGTGAAGATTTCTACAATAAATACGTATTGCATAGTGTATTTACCTCATTGCGTAAGACGTTTTGATGTTTTACAAAAACTTCACAAGAGGGGAAAGAAGCTAGCGACTCATTTAGCTAGCCAGCGATACTTTCACTACTCTCGTATGCTGCCGAGTGATAGGAGAATGGGAACAGAGGTTTCGTGGCTAATCACAAACCACGAACAGCGTGTGTAGACAGCTACCGTTGATTCGTTGATTGGTTAAAACAGACTTCATAGGGCGGGACTTGAATTATTTAGCTGGCCAATATATTTCATACAAAATAACCACTAGAGGGCAGAACAATAGAACGCTGAAAAGACTACAGGTATTTCATTCAAGTACGCACTAACCAAGAATTACATCTAAAGCAGAGTGGCGCAGCGGAAGCGTGCTGGGCCCATAACCCAGAGGTCGATGGATCGAAACCATCCTCTGCTATGGCAATTTTTAATTCCCAATGTATTTAACAACCTGCAATATTTTGAGAAGCTGTAATAATATTTGCTTTCCATAATCAAAATGTAAATATAAAGCTCATAAAAAGTGATGCTTGGTTGACTTTACTTTTACCACTTCGTGTCTCCATCGATTCTTAAAACTTCAGCATTGTTCACTTTAAACAATTCTGTAGGAGTCTTCTCACTCTCACGGATAGTATATACAGGTCGGTATTTGAAAAGCTGGAGTCTCTGTCGCTCAGATATTCACCACAGCGCATCAGATAATGTACTATTTTATATTTATCTTTCACTCCTCTGCTGTCGCCAGTAGATTAAAAACACGTTTTAGTCAATACCCTCCGTTATCTAGTAATTCCATACTATGCGGGGTTAATGGAACACCCAGTAATTTCACTGCGTAGTACAAACGTGTTCACACAGAACATGATTCATGTCCAACTTTGCATGTCCAAAGTGCTAGTAATAGTAGACGCTAGCCACCAAGGGGCGCTGCTGCTCACTGGACATAGCAAACGTTACCACGTTCAGATTGCCTCTGGAAGAATGAATGTCTAGGACATCTTCAAATTAAATTAATTTGTAAATTAAATGTACAAATTGCAATGTTTTAGGTGCATTGTTTGAGTGACTGTGTTGGTTTGTCATTTCATCAACATAAGTACTGGCCTTAGAATCTCCAAAAACAGCTCAAACACACACACACACACACACACACACAAAAATGTTCAGTATAACCAGTTAAAATACCCATCTTTAATAAACAATGTCAGACTTATATCAAACCAATAAAATCATTTGGATCTATTTTTTTGTAAGTATAACATTTCTCTAGGTATTTTTCTTTCGCAATTGTTTTTACAGTTCGTATTCCATGCTTGGTTGAGCATTCACATACGTTGAGAGGTCAAAACTAGTCCATCTTGGAATTACAAAGTTGCTTTTAAAAAAAGAAAAAAATTACATTTAAAAAAAAAATCAAAGAATGAATGAAAGTAAACAGAGCTTTTCACCAGGCACCCCAAAATGACCCAGAAGTGAGAGCTAACATATGATACACACCTACTCAGTCAGCTAACAGATTCAAGATGATAGTTTTATCTTTACTGAGGGGAGTTACACTGGGAAGAAACCATACTGAAGGAAAAAACTAGAAACACTGGAGATATGGACTAACTCAATTTCCTCTACACAATCAAGAGAGCAAGGAAAAGCATCACTAGATATATTTTGATTTTGTGAGAGACAAAAAAAAGCTTGCCTTAAACATCCTACATATGAATCAAAGTTCTATCAACAGTCTTTGTGAACAGCTTGTGTGTCAGTCCTGGTGCCCAGGAACATTAGCCTTAGTGATAACAGTGTTTTCAAAAAATAAATAATATGTAAGAAAGTACAATGTATTCAGGGAGTCAAAATTTGACATTATTTCAATGTTTTGCCTCGCACACACAATGCACACAGTAAAATAGGTGCCAATAATTCTTAGTTTTTCAGGGACATGACTACAAAGCAAAACAAAAAACCTTTCTCTTTTAAATTAAAACATGAAAATAAAAAGTCTGAACAACTACAAAAAATAAAAGATCCACATCAGGGTACGGTTGGGGGTGGTAGAAACCGTTCATCTCCTCATGACAAAAAAGGGCTTATGACAGAACAGTTTGTGCAGGTGAGGTTCAATGTTGGAATCTCAAATCCCAGAAGATTCTGGTCCAGGTAAGGGCCTCCCAGGCAACAGCAGGATCTGTTGGTGACCTGCAGGTCTGAAGTCTGTCCAGGTAGCATTCTCTGGCTCTTTTCAATCTACTCCACCAGCAGTTCATACACATTATGTATCCAGCTTATGTCTGTCTATGCATAAGTCCAAGTTTTGGTAGAAATGACAGTAAAAGAGTTCTTTACTGGAGTTCACAACTGTATGACCCGATAAGTATGTGTGTGTCAATCTCTATGCCAGAAGTATAAATTAATTAAGTGTAGGCCTTGTCTCATGACTAAATGTATTTCCACGTGTAGTCACGTTGAAAGAGCTCAATACAGCTCTACCATGTCGGCTGTCTTGTGTATGCTTCCCAAAGTGTGTGTGTGTGTGTGTGTGTGTGTGCAGTCTCTCTGTGAACGGGTCTGTAGATGTCAGCATGTGTGCGGGTGTGTGTGTGTGTGAGAGAGTATATGCTGTTGCAGTCTCTCGGTGGGCACTCCCTGTGGGCAGGGTTTACTCCATGCCGTCGGGGTCAGCCTGTGCCATGTAAGCATCGAGCTCTGCGTCCAGGTGTCCCTTGGTCTTGGACATGTAGGCGTCCAACTGGTTGTCCAGCTGCTCCCTGGTGACGGCGGGACGGCCTGCCCCCCTGCCTCTCCCCCGGCCGCGGCCACGGAACCCGCCGCGGCCCCGCAGGCCCACTCCTCCTCGGCCTGGGGAAGGAAAGGGGAGAAAATGTCACATGCCAAGCACGGCCACCCATTAGCATACACTTACACACATTCACACGGACACAGACTAACAGCAATCTCTGAAAAACAGACTTTACTAGTCAAAGCTTAAAACAAAGGCAGAACTCTGATGGTGCAAAGTTACTTTTCATATCAAATGCTAATAACAGGGTAGAGATAAAACAACATTCACATTCTGTACATTTATTCACCTACAGACACTTTTGTCCAAAGCACCTTCAATGGATAATTATGGTTAAAAAAAAAACAAAAAAAAAACATCAGGAGCAAGTGCAAATGGGTAACTACAGACATTAGGGGAGTGTAAAAGAGACTCAATTTCCCATTTTAGTAACATCGACTGACAGACTCACCTCTGACTCCTGGTCCGCCTCGGCCAGCCCCGCCCCCTCGGCCCATCAGTGGGCCTCCCCGCCCAGCCAGGCCCCCCCGCTGCCTCATGCCTCTGCGGAGGCCGATCCGACCGGGGCCGCCTCTCCCCCGCATCTGCCCCATGCCTGCAGAGAGACACCAGAGTCAGCTGGGGAAGGCTAGCTTTAGAACATGGGTGTCAGAATCTCGTCCTCCAGGGCCACTGAATTGGCGGGTCAGACTCAAATGCTGGAAGGGCACTACTGTGACTACATGCTTGTGGTTTCCTTTAAATCAGCTGACAGTTTAGGACTTGGAAACCAGCCACGGTGGCTAATCAGTGATTTGAACCCTAAAGTGCTGAACTAGGAAAAGTGCAGACACTGCAGCCTCCGGGATTGGAGTCTCAGCACCCATCTTTTTTTGTATCTGCTTGATACACAGTCTTACTGACAGAGAATTAAGGCCATCATAGCAAGGAGCATACCATAATATAGACAAAAGCAAGGACAGTAAGGGGAATAAATAGCACCCACTGAACTCTTATTCACCAACATCAAAGTGCTTAGATTGCAGTGCTAGCACTGTAGTTCAGAAGAAAACATTATGTGAATCTTCAGTGTAGATCACAAGAGCTTTGAGTGGGACATTCTCATAGGTTCAAAAATACAAAAATGGCAACAGAACATGAGTCAGCCTTATGATTTGAAGAAAGTCAAGTCTGTTTAGGACACACCTAAATGACAAGAACTTCAATTAATCCATTCGTAAACCTTTCAGGATACACTCCAGAATCCTCTGATAGACAGCACAGTGTTAAGTCTCTTAATAATGATTAATGAATGCAGCATCTTGCTGTTAAGAGTCCGAGTTTCAATCACAAAGGTTAAATATGCATGTTTGCTGTAGAAAGAAATGATCTGAATGGCAAAATTCAGACGTCTCTTTATTGCTGATACAATATCACTGCTAAAACAGTTTCAACCCTAATCCTTCAAAACATGTATGCCGACTGAAAAATATGCTGATACATTCATAATATATACGTAACTAGTAGGTCTGACAGTAAGAGTTTTCAGACCAAACCACTGGGTTGGAGGAGCTCAGTGAAGACCGCACGGAGTAGTGAATTACTGTGCATGGTGTAAGGAATGTGGCCTCCCACACAGGCCTGTACCACCAGGCCAGATAAGAGACAGGGGGAAGCCCTGTAGAGGTGTGCACCTGTCCACTATGTCACCACACACTACATCCTGGAGCAGCTGTGTGTGTGTGCGCGAGAACCTCCAGGCAGGGGAGTGTGTGGGATCACAGGCCTGAGTGCCGCACTGATTGATGCCCTGGTCTGGGCTGACAGCTGCTGCTGTGCTTTCCCCCTGCAGTGACGAGTATGTCGCGTGGGGAGAGAAATGCCAGAAGCTGAGCGGGGGTGGATGTCTACCGGGCACTAGACACAAACGGCCCATTACATCACACCCGAGACTTCCAAACTTATGCCAAGCTTCAAACGTCATGCCAAACTCTGTAGCAAGGCATGCTGCCAGCTCACAGAACATGAATACAGAATAAAAAGAAATTGAAAAAAAAAAAAAAAAAAAAACAATTTACAGCACTTTCCAAAATGAAAACAAAGTAGGCACTACAGAAGAGGAAGGATTAAAGGTTGGGGGGGGGGGCGCTCACCTCTGAGAGACAGGGCTCCCCTAAATGAGCCTCCTCGCCCGCCACGGCCTCTGAGCCCTCCTCGGGTCATCCCTCGCAGTCCTCCCATGGCGTATCCTCGTCCTCCGGCACCTCCCCGCATCAGGGCCCCCATGGGCCGGCCCAGCCTGGCCTGGATGTTGCTCTTCCCCAGTCGTTGCTTCAGGCTCTGGGAAAGGGAGAGTCCATGCGGTGGGCAGCAGGGGTGTAAGCTCAACAATGGTGCGACCGAGCACTGAAACTACCTTTTTTGTGATGATCCAAACATATTTCGGTCACCAAGGTGGATGCAGGATCTATCAACATATCTCCAGCCATCAAAGAATGGTTTTCAACCAGTGCTGGGTCTTATTCACCTTAGCACAGTGTTGAATGTTTCTTGACCAGCAACTAAGTGAGTCTAACAAATGTAAGTGCAATGTCTACCCTGGAAAATACACCCTTGCTCATTAACTACACTGTATGATTCTCTTAGATGACTTACAGCCTTTGATGCCTCGAAATGTACACACAAACTGCACCACCAGCACGG
Source organism: Albula glossodonta (assembly GCA_019788955.1). NCBI lineage: Eukaryota > Metazoa > Chordata > Actinopteri > Albuliformes > Albulidae > Albula > Albula glossodonta. The sequence goes on along the minus strand of JAFBMS010000001.1, from coordinate 4,861,792 downwards.
CATGGATCGATGCACCAGAGGGAAAAGTTAACATCTTCTCCCCACTTCTGGTTTTAAAAAGCCTCATTCTTCCATAACAGCAATGAAACACTGGCGCCTGTGGCTCCATCTGCGCTGTGGATGTTTTCTTCACGGCAGCAACAGGGCCAAGCAGAGCAGATGCAGGGTAGAGGCACTGCTTTGTTAGCGACTCTTTTGCCCTGTGATGACTCACTGTTTTGCTGGTTGGCTAGCTACCTGGCTACCCACGGATGCCTTTCAAAATCACATTTTTGCCTGTGTAGCTGCACTTGAAAGGGTATGCGGGACATATACCGGGAGTCACAATATATTTTAGTCATCCCTCCGTCAATGCAGAGGTGCAAGGCTGGTGCCCAGCTCCCCTTCTGTTCTCCTGTCCTCACCTGTTTGTGCTGCAGGGCGGCCTGCACGGAGGGCCTGTTCTCCATCTGCTGGGCCAGGCGGCGGTTGCGGGCACTGGCCATGTGCTGCTGTTGCATGGTGGCCCTGATGCTGACTGGCGTGGGCTGCTTGTTCTTCAGCATGTTAGTGAAGCTTGGGGAGGGGGGAATAGAGATGGAGGGGTGGAGGAGGAGGGAGGGAGGGAGGGAGGGAGGAGGACAGGGTTTCAAAGCAAATAATTGAACACACCACGGACACGCCCTACAGCTGGCGCCAGCAGCAAGAAGGCAAATGCCCGACTTCTCCCTTTTTTTTCTTTGGGGGTTCCTTTATTATTCTCTCGCTCTTTACTTATTTTTTAACGGTTTGCAGTGTGAATTTCAGTATAAAAGACCACACAGGAGCACAGAGGGATGATAAGAGAAAATTAACAGGATGAATGTATAGCTGAGAGAACAGTGGGAAAGTAGGAAAGATTAATTGGAAAAAAAAAAAAAAAAAACACACAAAGACAACATTTCTGAAAGACAACATGACAAAATGGCAAATATAAAATAAAAAATTCAAACAGAGATAGAGAGAGACAGAGGATAATGTGAGAGGGTGCCTCTTACAGACCTCCATCCACCCTGTTGTGACTGGCATGTGCTCCGGAACAAACTCAGGGGGAGGAGGCCCAGGGCAAGAGGGGTGCACAGCCTCTTACAGCCCAGACCGTGCCCTGTGAAGTGCTCGTAATGAAAAGTGGAGGGAGAGAAGTCAGTGGGGGTGGGGAGAGGTGGGGAAAGGGAGGGGAGGAGGGAGGGAGGGGACCATTGGACACGTCTGGGCCAGGACTGAGCGCCTGTTTTGCACATCAAAGAATGAAGCAGAGTTGGGGAAAAAAAAAACTGAGACAAAAGCCAGAAAAAGATGACTACACATTTGTGGTATTTCAGGTCAGTGAGCTGAGAGACTGAGAGATGGGCTGTATTTTGCACATTCTGTGCCTTTTCCCCCTCTCCCACGATCACACAGGAACTGACAGCACTGCTGGGCAGAGGGTGGGGCGAGGCAAGGGGCAGATGTAATCAGGCACTGCCCACTCTGGGACAGACACCTTACCTCCTACCATCATCATCATCATCATTATCATCACTGCCCTCTCTCCATCACTTACAGTGTGCACTGCTCACAAAAGAGAATCGATCCTCAATAACTGTGGCAGTATTTCAACAGCCTCTGTATGCAACATGTTCTCTCAAGCCAAATCTCATCTTTCAGCCATTCCATCGGCTTCGCTTTCTACAGAAGAAGCCGCTGCCATCATTCTTCCGTGAGCAGTGCGCACATCCGGGCAGGTTATGCATTTCTGGTCTTCTGCTCTCCCCCCTCATTTTTATATTCACGCCGCACATGTCTGTGGTGCGGGTGAAGGCTCGGCGCAGCGGGGGTCTGGGCTCTCTAAGTTACCCCCGTTTGTGCCCGCTCCAGTTACTCTGTCAGTAGTGGCGTGCGTCTCACCGCTCGTTCAGCGACACCTTGGTGGTGCTTTTCAGCACGACTTTTTGAGAAGAGGGGGCGCTCATTTTGTCTTCACTGAACGGACAGGTTCCTAGTGGAAAAAAACAAACAGGAAAGGGTTGTTTCTGTGTATTGTATCCATTAAGATGTGAGAAAACAAAACAGACTGACAAAACTGACGATATAAGAGAACTAACTACAAATAACCAGTAATCGTTCTCACCTATCCTTTCATTTATCTAACGTTAGCTAACAGTTTAAGGGCACTGCCACCATACACTACCTCCTGGCGAGGTTCTTTGGCTGTATCTAGTGAATTACAGCTATGTTGCCATGGGGATTTGTCTGAGCATTTACTTATGACTATGGGCAACTACGAAGAATTGACAGGTTATGTCAAACTCCACCAGACTAACGTTGGTCGACCAAATACAGCCAAGTAGATAATGAGGTTAATTGGTCAAATAGCAAACCCTTCTTATCAATGTCTACCGTTATATTGCGACAGCAAGCAAAGTAGAAACATAGCAATCGCCCATATACCAGCTAGTTTACCAGATTATCTTCCTATGCTAAATCAGTAACCGGTCATGTAGCTACCACTAGGTAATACCACGACAGAAGAGCCACCAAGCTAGGCTATCCAACATGATTCCATTACTGGGTTGGCTACGCAATCCACATATACACAGCCACATTGTTTTTTTCCTTTTCAATTTAGTGAAAAATAAAGACTTATGGTTTACTTACTTGAAGAAAAACAAATATCAAGACGCGTGCGTAGCTAAGGAGATGAGTTCACCCAGGATTCCTTGCTAGCAAAGGCTAAAACTTAGCTAGCTAGCTACGTTGGCTAACGTTATCTAAGCTCGAAACGAAATAATACTTTCCGTTAACTTGGTTTTATTAAGTGACAAGAGAGTTACCAAGCTACTACAGCCCTCAATGTTTTAATTATTTTGCCAGGTTATCTGTAACATACAATTGGCTATAAACTAACTACCCTAACATACATCTGTTCCAGTCCAGTTCCCCTCTCTATGACAAAATGGTGACCAACGAGACTATACGGGGAAAATGGAGCGTTTTTACATCGATCTACGTCAAGCCTCGCGAGATCTCGTGTGGAAAATTGTTCTATCATCAGAGAGGGGAAACATGGCAGCACTTGCGGTTGTTGAAACGCCGTCGGGGAAAGATGTCATTGCGGAGGGACTGCTTGAGCTTTTAAAACCAGCTGTGCAGCAGCTCGACTTGCATGTACATTCCGTGAGGTCAGTTTATTCTTGCTTTAAGAAGTCGAGTTGGGTGGATTTTCTGTTGCTGACCGCTGATGCATTAATATGTGCCTTGACAGTTCCTTGTTTCATTCAGTCCCGTGATTTCCCCACTGCTATTTACGGGATCATACGACTCACTGCCTGCTTAGCAGACTGGCTAGCTAGCTACCTGCCTGCCAGTCACTGCTGTGTTAATACGTTATGCCTTGTAAATGCATTTCACATTGTTGATACTCCTAAAATATATCAAAAGATAAATGTATGCCAGAGCCCAGAACCAGTTCAGGTTCGGCTATTTTGTCGTGAATGGTGACAAACCCGGGTTATCAAATTACCGTGTGGGTGTAGTTGTTTTAGACCCACCGTTAACTTCCTAAATTGGCCTTGCGGTTTGGGGCAACGGAGTTCAGAATGCTTAAATAAAGTTACTGCTTTCACAGTAACAATTTGATTCAATTATATGGTTGGCTAGCCTGGCACTGTTGATTTTCATTGCAGTCGTCTGTGCCTAACGTTACATAGTCAATGATAACTGTAACTCTGGAGTTCAGGTAGTTTATTTTCCGCGGTTTTACAAAAAAAAAAAAAAAAAAACGCTTTGGTCGAGCGCCTGTGTTTTATTGCTTGTCAGTTTTCCATTGGGCAGTTTGCTAAGTCACAGAGACCATTAGGGTGTTCGATACCAGGTTTGACAGTCTAGACAGCAGGCAAATGTTTTATGCTTGTTTTATCCCTTGTTAAATGAAGCAAAATTATTGTTGGATAATGATGGAGAAATGCAGCCAACAATTTACTCAAGGTGTTTCATGGATTCAGAGGCATACAAAAATAGTAAGGATTGTGGTCCTTAAAGAACATGGTTGCTGGTGTAAGCCAGAGGAGTATTGGATCCTATGGGTTCTTCCTCTTCGCCTAGGTTGTTTTCCCTCACCACTGCTGCCCAGCGACATCAGTTAAATGACTACAGTTGACACACAAGGAGCAATGTATACATTCACACTGTTTTAAGGTTGCTCCATATTTCTGATTTTAATGTCACAGCTTCTTTTTTGGCTGGATGTAAGTAGGTGAGTCAACAGTTTCACAGCAATTCTTGTAGCTGCTTCTAGAATTGTCTAGAAACTGCACCATTGGAAAGCATTTGGAGGCTCATTTCTGTCCCAGCCTTGAATTTACAAGAGCAGTTTTACAGAACATTTTACTGTGGATTTGAGTTGCACAACATAAGAGATCAGTGGACCTGGTTCATACCTTTTATGTCTCAATTAGTTCTTGCATTAAAAACATTTCCAAGTGACTGTCCTGAATCTTGCTTGTCTGTATTTTATTCTTATTAATACAATATTGGGGTGATGGTTCTAACCGAGAGAAATGGTAAACAATGCCACTGACTAATTTTATTCCACCAGCTCACCAACTATTATTAAAAAGGTCCTACTTAGATGGTTGTGTTCTTTTTTCTTTCTTCCTTTTTCAGAGAAAGCCAGGTTGAACTGCGAGAACACATTGATAACTTGGCTACAGGTACAATACTTTTTAAAATATTTATGTTTGAACTGAATCTGAACAAATATGGTTAATTCACTGAGTTATTTAATTTTTTTCATTTGTGTTTTTCTTTATCCCCTTCTCTCCTTGTCCCTCTCCATTTACCTCCATTCTCCCCAATCGTTCCTCATGGTGTCTCTCTACCTGCTCCTGTCAGAGCTGTGCAGGATCAATGAGCACCAGAAGGTGGCGCTGGACTTGGAGCCCTATGTGAAGAAACTGCTGAACGCCAGACGCAGGGTGGTGCTGGTCAACAATATACTACAGAATGCGCAGGTTGGTGGTCATAGCATTCGTTGTAAGGTTCTGCAGGAAATTATGTTTGTCTAATGTTTGATGATTCCCTGCTTTTTTCAGCTGTTGATACTGATAAACTATAAACTATTTCTGAGTGTGTGTGATATAAGGCCGACACTAATTAAAAATGCAACTAAAATGTGTTCGTAGTGTTAAAAGTATCAGATGCAAATAATATACAATTGACTATTTTTGACTTTAGTATATAAGACTAGAAACCAGTAGCCCATCTTCCAGGTGAAGACACAACACTCACAGCTGGAAATTTTCATTAGAAAGAGGCGTCAAAATTCAGGTCAATTCAGGTAGTTCTCCAACAACCTAAATACACAGTATTCACATAGGACAAAATTTCTTGTAGACTGTAAGTGTTTGACCAGAGTATTGTGATGGTTTCTCAGTTTATACATTGAACAAAAAAGCCAATTAAAATGAAGCGTAACCACAGCTAAAGTTTAGCCTGAGTTAATCTGTCAGAAGGCACAGGTAGTAATTAATCCAGTGCACAGTACTCCTAACAGAGACACAGCAGTCAAATTTCCTTTATTACATGGGCAGACAATAACTGCAAACAGTTCATTTTAAAATTTGTGGTCATTTTAACTCAATAAATTGTGTAGAGTACCTGAAAAGCCTGTTCTTGTAATTATGTATTTTTACAGTCTTATGATTTTTCTCACCTCAAAAGTGCATTCCAGGACTTCCAGTCCTAGAGGAGCTTCTGTATATTTTGTTTTGCTGAAAGTTTACATTCATTGAACCTGAGAAATCTCCAGCATTTCAGCTCCTGCCTCGGCCAGCCCTGACAACGGCAGGTGAAGTCTTGGGTCCAGTAAATATAAGACTTTTGCTGGAGGGATGAGTGGCGTGACTTTATTTTCCATGAGCAAGTAACATATGGGTGGCACTAGAGCTGTACTGCCTTCTCCCTCAGAGCTAAAGAAAAGGCTGTTAGGGGTCTGCTTCTGCATGAAAGAGCTGGTCAGTCTCAGTAGGAATCAGTGACACATGACAGGTCTGATCAGAACCCAGAACATGGAACACTGAGTCTGTTTAATGCACCAGCTGACCACTCCTCCCCCCACTCCTCCTCCTCCTCCTCCTCAGGAGCGACTGCGACGGCTCAACCATAACGTTGCCAAGGAGACAGCGCGTAGGAAGACTATGCTGGAAACTTCTGGAGCATTCACCCCCCGGTCTCCCAGCAAGCCTTGAAGCAGGCCTGCGGCAGCGATGGGCTGCACCGAGGCACGACGCAATGAACTGAAAGACCAGAGTCCTCACTCTCCTGATGCTCACGTCTGGTTTCACTCACAGAGGCGACCCGTGCCCCTACACTGTTAAACTACCTGATCTACGCAGGTACACTGATGCTGTGGCACTCGGATAAGCTGCCTGACAATGCAATGCAATAACAGGCACTCAGCAGCAGCACCTAACTTACTGGAGTGTCCACGCTCATCCTGTTTTTGTTGTTTTCTTCCCCACTGTGTATCCCCTCCTACTGATAAACACATCTGTCAACTGTAGGTAAATAAAAAAACATTTAAAAACAATGGCACAGTTTAACAAACTGAACCAAATGTCCCCTGAAAAAGTGGAACTCATTGCTGAACAAGGCTCATCTCATAATTGACAGTACAAGGAAACATCTCATTGATTCTTTCAAGTGCTTTGATTTTTATAAGCATTTAGATTAGCCTTCTCTCAAAGGATTCCACATTGGATGCAGTGTCTGGCTTTGGCCACAGGTGGGAGTTGTTTGTCACCAAACAGGCTTTTAGGGAGACTTAATATTTGCATTTGTAAAATATGATGTAGTTATTTTTAATACTGTTCATAAACATTTTACCAAATACAAAAATCAGTTTTTAGCAATCAGTGTTCGAGATGCATTTATTTAACATGTCTGTGTGACGCAATAATGATTTGTGGGTCTGGCTGCTCAATGAAATCCTGTACTTGTATGCATCTCTGGCAAACTGTTGTAATGAGGATTTAGATTTCACCAATAAGGTGATGCTCTCTCCACTACTTGATTTTCTCTCTGTATCTGAGCATGTCCTGAGGCCTGTGTCTATTTTCCTTTAAAACTGCCAGCATTGGCATGTAGTTGAGGAATGGGGGGGGGGGGGAGCAGTCTTCTTGACAAAGAACTGAGGTCTTGCAGCTGTGCACACAGATCCAGTGGCTTGAAGTGTGGCACGCGTACGTGTCACATCAGAACAGAGAAAACGGGATTTGATAATGTAAAAAAGATTCTGTATTTGTGTTCGATGTAACTGATGACTAACACAAGGTCCTGTGTACCAGCTTCTTGAGTGAGACAATCCTGTTGATACTGTGTGGAGCTCATGTTTAGCAGGTTTGCAATCTTGTGAATAAAGCAGGAGAAGCCCCATCATTCTGCTGTATTTCCTTATTGTGTAATTAATGTGCACATCATAAGAGCTGACAGTACAACAGCGAGTACAAATCACAGACAGTATACAGAATCAGAGGGAGATTGTGTCACAATTCAGTGGGAATAATTATACAGTGGGGGGTATGGCAATCTTGTGGACCGCCATCAGTAAAGGGGTCTATAGGGTGTGTACATGTGAGCCTGAATGTATGTCGGTTTTTGCACATGTGTTTAAACAAGGTAATATGTTTCATTCATTCTTCTACATTTCAAAGATAAATACACCTAATCAGAAAGTGACTAAACACCTTAAATAAACATGACTTGTTCTTATAATAACATGGCTTGTTCTTTGCAGTTGTCTCTGCAGGTGGCTCTGGATCAGTATGGTCTCCTAATGCTCTTTGAGCCTTTGTTACATTCACTGAAAGTCACCCAGGATAGGAGTGTGCTGAATGATTAATTGCACATTTGTAAGTTCAAAACATGTTAAGAAACATTAAAAAGTAGACAAAGACTACACGTTTGAAGGCAAATCTAAAGTCCTGACTTAGTCATAAAAGTAAAAAATTAATGTTGTGGCAATTCAGATGTGCCATTCAAAGGCTTGTGCCTCTGAAGAAGTGAAGAACAAGTGAATGCAACTCTTGCTGTATATTACCACAGCTGGTTCACTGGGATTCTATTGAAGACTGACTCTGATCAGTGAGACTTAGAAACTGAGAGCTGGGGAGACATGGGAGAGACCCTGCCAGTAAGAGATTATCTCGAGGGATGAATGAAAGGCAGAGTTAAAGGAATTGTGAGGCAAAAAATAAATAAATAAAACCGGAGAATAAATAACCCAGGAATAAAAGACACCAATGGTTTCCAAGTGACTCAGGAGTCCATGAAGGAAACAGAGCAGCATTAAAGAGGCAATAAAGAAAATTCCTTTTGTTAAGGAGAAGATAGAGCAAAGAGGCAGTACTGACAGCCTGAAAGATTAGCCCAGGAAATGGCTAAAGGCTGACATGCAACACCAAAAAGACAAGTCCAATTGTACATGAAGAGAAGCACCAAGATGAAGTCCAAGAAAATAATTATGCTGCAACATGGACAAAGAGCATTCTGGAATGACCATGTGGTGTTTAACAGGAAGTGAGTAGGAGAAATTGAAGTTCAGAGGTCAATGAATGGTGGTGAAGGATTAGAATGAAATAACAAGCTTGGTTCAGAGGTTCAAGATGGTGGGAACACACCCGAGAGGAGCCTACTAGATGCTCTCAAATCCATGAGGACTGGTTAGACTCAGGGGTTAGAAAACTATTAAATGCGCAAAAAGTAATTGGCCATCCATTCGCACTGCTAAAATTTGAGTGTTGGATGTCAGTCTTCTGCTCACATGTCTTGGGATTTCTGTATCCTGTTTGTAATAGAAGCCACTCTCAACTCCAGTTGTACAAATTTAAATTTAGGAGGAGAGGCAACAACCAGAAAATAGGTCATTGCTAGTTTGAAAAAGTCCTTGCATGATGTATTGTTGGGAACATATTTTTTGTAGTTTTATTTGTGTAGCTAAAGATGCAGCGCTAAAGTTATGTATCTTTGTCAAGGTCGATTAAATGTACCAGAGTAGGCACTGAAATTAATTGTTTGTTGTCGCATCCTTTAGAGAACAGTGTGGTGTGGATTTGGTGACAGGAGTGGTTTTACAGGGGTGGCGGAGTTTAACTGGTTTTCATATTCCTTGGTGCTCTGTTATATTCAGCTGAATTGTCTCATCAGTGAAAGTATTAAGAGTATTGGGAAGTGAATGAGAGACAGTCCTGTGACTGGCCAAGGTTCTGCATGTAGATTCCAGAACATTAGCTGCACGGCATCATGGGCTTACCTGAACCCATTTGGCATACTGTTCAAAATGTCACACCGCAGTTATCTGGCATTTGCTTCTCCTTCCATCACACTATTCCTGCAAAGTATCAGCTTCAAAGGAAGGACCCAACCCAAATGTGGAGGTAGATCTGATGTATCTGATTACTTCCAATGACATGATTCCATGCAACACGTTATATATCCTATTAGTGCAACTGGAATAAAGGCAGACACAAACATACTAACAAACAAGGAGATAAAAGATGTGAGGGAGAATGGTGCAAATGTAATAAAGAGGAAAATGTTAAGTCCTTTTAGCTTTCCATTTAAAGAACAATTAGTAAGAAAATCTGGACCTGACTTTCCTACTCTTTAAAAATCCTGTACAACAATCTCACCAATTGTATTGTTTATCCTCATAATTAGAAAATGGCAGGAATTTATTGCCTCAGAAAAGTATCTTCAGAATTATCTTCATGCTCAGACAGAATAAACTCCTCCTTATATAAGATTTTCATAAACAAAATATTTGGTTTTGTTTGGCTATAAATAATAAATACAAAAAATATCACTGATTAAATGTTGCGTAAAATAACACTTTTTTTTTTTTTAAATGGAGTTTAACTTCAAATTAGGCCCTCAGAAGACACAAGACAAAAAAGAAATAGTTATTAAAAAACCAAGGAATTTAGACTGGCAGCAAAATGTTTTAATTACTTAAACATGTTGATCACTCTAAATGTTAATACAAATAACCTTAAATTTCATTAATAACAATCTCCAACGTGGTCTGGGAACGACTAAACACTCCTTTATATATGCATGCATGGAAATATTAATTTTGGTTGGATAAAAGCATGTCTTCTTCAAATGAACTGCTTAGGGCGCGAGGACCTCAATTTTGGATGGCACGATCCTTTTCAGAGTGTTGCCTGCTGTGATTTCAAGTCCAGACTTGTGAGACCATTGCAGTATCCAGTTTTATTCTGTCCGTGACAAAAAAGAAACCTTCCATCGAAGATCACAGACTTTTGAACTGGAAGGGGGTGGTGAACTGAAAGAGAAGGTTCCCTTGCTCAAACTGTCGTCACAGTTTTTAGTCAACGGTAGCTGGTGTGGAGGGAGGAGGAGAGAGTGGAGTGGGGGGGGGGGGGGGGGGGGGGGGGGGGGGGGGGGGCGCCACCTTAAAAAAACAGCCGCGCCGACCTGTCAATCTCAATGCGACCCAGACAGACCTCAACCCGGAGGCCAGCCGTGAGAGTCGCGTCATCATTGGCTGAGGGCCGCTGTCCCTTTGAAACGGGAGTCTCTATTGGCTGGGACTCAGTGAGACACTCACGCGCACAATGTCTCTTCTCTTTTGTTATTGTAGCGAGCGCAAGGAGAGGCTTCGGGAGAGCAGCAGGATGCGCGAGCGGAGACAGAGAGGCTGATAGACTGATATCGACTGTGATAGAGACAGAGGCAGACAGAACTGGAGAGAGGGGGAAGGGGGAAGGGATTTCGGAATACTTCTTCATTACTCCCCCTGTAACGAGCACCGCGACTTATTTGTCAGCTGTCCTGTCGATGAGTAAGTACAGTTCATTTATTCTTTTTTGCGGTTAATTTTCCGTCACGACAATCGCTCAAACTGCGTGTGTTTCTAGCTAGCTTGCTAGTAGACCAAATAAGCGACAGAAGACCCCCCCTCCCTCATCCCCCACACCAGACTAGCTAGCTCTATCAACAGACAGACGTCGGAGGTGTGGATGTCTAGCTACATTTCTGATAACCAGCCAGTAACTTAGCAGACGTTATATATACATTATTTAATTTCCGCAATTGTGTAAGATAAAAGAGTTTACTCTTTTCAGCAAGAAAGCTTGGCATGTAGATTAGCTAGTTAGCCAGGTCCGTATAGTTTTATCCAACGTTACACTCCAAAGTGACAGGGTCGAGTGAGACAAAATGACGTGATATTACCAATTATGGTCTTAATGTATTTGCGTGTTATTAGCCAACTATGTTCGCTTGTTTGCGAAATAGCCATGGTTGCATAATAATGATACCAATACTAATATCACTACTACCACCACTACCACCACTACTACTACTACTACTACTACTACTACTAATAAACAGTATCTGTACTAAGGTAACCAAAAGAATGTAATGAGAATAATAATAAACATAGTAGCCTATCGACTCATTTGTAATGGCATCCATGGACTGGAATCTCTGTATTCCAAGGTGTAATCAAGTCATCACTCCACTTCCAGTGTTTGACACTTGAATTAATTATCAGGCTGATAATAAGAATCTCAGTTGAGAAAAGAGGTCTTGGAAATGGCCACAGGTAGCTGATGGTTAGGAATAATTGTCAATTAACATGTGATGTGGTAAACAGTGGATACCCCAACAGTGGTCAGATGGCACACACATAAAATGTGGTCCTCTTGCCTACAACATACAGGACATAACATATATTCTGAAACAGCACTACGTCACCTCAATGAGGCGGTACAAATGTTAACATCCTTTTTATTTTCCACAGAGCTGTGGTTTTTGAGGGAGTGGGAGTGTTTTCTCTCGTCTGTGTTTTATTATCATTCATGGTACAGTACTCTGTTGCTCACTCCTTGAGCTGGTTGCCCTGTTGCTGCCTGAACAGGGTAGCAGGATCCTGAGTCTTGCTTACCTCTATGCCAGGAACTCAGACCCTCTCTCTCCTGCGAAGTCCACCACAATTGACCACAGAGGTTATCCCCTCTGTCCTTCCGTTCCTTTCCCTCTTACATCTGTGTTTATCCTGTCTGTTCGCCCAGCAATGGAATGAGCCTACTGTCAGAATGAGGGCCACAGACTGTCTGATTAGTTTTCTCTATTGCTTATCTATGGCCCACCCAACCCTGCACCCCCCACTCCCATCCCCCCATTTCTCTCCCTCTAGGTATTCTGTTGTCCTTGCGCAGTTTGAGGCCGTCAGTTCACTCTCTGTCTTTAGTCACCTTAATATCCCATGTGTTATTTTCCCTGTGGTAATCCATCTCCCATGGCCCCCCAAAAGCAGTTGTTCCCCTCATCTGTTTTTTTTTTTTAAATAACTGAGTTGTTTCACAGCGCTCGCTTGCACCTCTTTTGGATTTCCATTTAAATAGGCCATAATATTTTGTTTAGCTCTAGGTTTTCTATGACAGGCTGTAATCTTTGTCTAATATATTCTACCCTTTGGCTAGTTGAACATGATGTTGACGTAATAACAATACTAATAGTAATGCTATTTATTATAGTTGTAATAATTGTCATCACCCTCATTCTCACTACATGAACTTATTATTATCATATATTTATAGAAGATATATTCCCTTATCATGTTGTTAGCTGTTTAGTCATGGTGGTTGCATTAATAGTTAAGTAAAACAAGCAATATATGTAAGTGATGATGGTGATGATTTTTAGGAAGATTGCTCTCAACGTTGCAGGCAAGACTTTTGAGTCCCTCTCGCCTGCATTAGAGCACTGCCTACTAGGGTTACACAACAAACCCAGACAGTAATACTATCACAATACCAAACCATTTTGATGCTTTTAATACCAAAATTCTGAGGGATGATACCATCTTAATTAATGGTCCGTAGAGCACAGTAACCTGTTGCAGTGGTGTTAATATGTGAAAAAAGATGTGTCACAACCGCCAAAGTTTATGAAAAATAAAGACAAGACAAACATGAGAACAGAGGTGTTAAGCTAGCCATTTCATACCATTAGCCTGCATCTGAACCTATGCCAACCTCAATTATCATATATCAACCGACAGGTCAATTTCTGTGTTTTTTGCCAATTTGCCGAGGTAATGTAATAGTATTTGGAATTGTGACACCTGGCTGGTATCGTATCGTAGGGTAAAATTTTGGTATTGTGACTACCTCACTGTGCTCGTGATTAGCTCCCCCGTGATAGCAGTCGCTATGGTGAGTGGTCCCGCCCTCGACCTCCTTCAGAGGAGTGACTCGGCTGGACGCCACTCTTCCATGGAGTCGTGTGAGCAAATGGCTGTGGCAGCACAGTGACCCTGCATGACAATACACTACACAGATTCCCTAGACTCACTACACACTCGGTTCCTGTCTTCCTGCCTTCCTCTCTGCTTCTTAACCACAGGAGGCTTGCGGTTGGTAACAGGAGTTTCCAGTGCTGTATTACAGCTCAGAGCGTCCGGTGCCACAGCCTCGTCCTTGGTCACGCCCCTCTCTAATGAATTTTCAGAGGGCGCCTCAAATTCGCATGTTTCAGCCTCAGCAGCACTGATGCAGCTTTTCCTGCCTTACACACGTTAGCTGAGTGTTGAGCCCATCTGAAACGTCAAGTGTGTTTTCACTCGGAGTTAGAGATATGTGGCTGGTGATTTACTGTCATTATTTATTTTCTTTACAGACGTGCTTAACCAGATTGACTTCGGCAGCCCACATCGTTTACATACATATTATCCATTTATGCAGTTGGATGATAAAAGTTAAACAGGTTTTGCTCAAGGGTACAACGGCTGCTACCCACCTGGGTATTTGAACCTGTCAGGTTGCCTCATCACCATGTCCAGTTCTTTAAGTACTACACTACACTAACAGCTTTATGGCGTTTCTGTTATGAAAGACTGGCATTACGCATTTTTTCAGAAAATTTGTTTGGGATGCCTCTGTCATTCTTTATCATTTCTTGCTCTTCATTGTAGGAACTCCCAGTGTTGGTCTTGAACTGACTAGAGCACCCTTTTTTAAGTGCTTGTATGACCAATGGGACAGAGCATGTGAATTCCCTCTTTTGTTATTTAGGGTTGTGTTATGGGGTAAGTGTACTTAGTAAGCCCACAACCACTTTTATATTTAAATTATGTGAAAAGGAATGCAAATGAGTGTAGGCTTATTTGTAACTCTTATGGACTTACATGGTACACAGGGCCCAGGGTAGATTTTACACATATAGGTTTCACATATAGTCACAAATAGGTTTTCCTTCTGGAGAAATTAAGAAACAAAAATGAATTAAAATAGCGGATGGGAGATTCATCTTTCATTTCAGCATAAAAATTATGTTATACATTATATGTATTCACTCATACACATATATGTATAAAGAATGTCTAAATTTAGATTTTGGGGGGCTAGATTTTTAGATATGCTCACCTTTGGTCATAGTTTGTGGTACAGCCATCTCGTCCACTTTGACCTTTGACCTGCTACCCCCCCCCCATCCCTGCGTACCTCCCCAACCGACATTCCTTCTTTTTCGGCCCTATGACCCGTCTGCCTCTGCCTGCTCGTCTGACCCTTTCCATTAAGAATGTAATGGATCTGAAGTAGTTTTCAATCTACCCCACCCCCCACGAGCTAAGCAGTACCATATATAAAGCACACATACATCAACGCTACAACCAGGTCACATGATCTTAACGTGGCAGCAAAGCCTGTTTTTGGAATATAAAGCATATTGTTTTTTTTAGCCACCCATGTTCATTGCTGGCTCTGGTTTAACTGTTGTAATACCTTCACCCATAGTGATTCCCCCTCCCCCCACCCCCACCATCCGGACCCTGTTTGTCTTCTTCTGTCCTCCCTTGCCTCTTGCCTTTCACTCTCTCTTCTTCTCTTTCACCTTTTCTTCTTTGCTTTCACCCTTTCGACTTTTCATCCTTCACCGTGTTAACCTGTCTGTTTTTGCTGTGGAAATAATAACAGGACCATACAGTTTACTGCTGGCTTCTCATCATCCGACAGCCTCCTTCTCCAAAACGTATTAGCCACAATAACTATTATTCTTATGATTTTGGCAACAATAACATAGCACCTTAACTGCCTCTCTTTCGGTTTTGCTTAGAGATTTGGCTAAACATTCCCCTCTGTGAACCATTGGTTACTTTATTCACCTCATTTCAGGGCTGGAAATCTAAGAGTTTCTCATAGTAGCAGTGCTGAATTTGGATCATTTCTGTATTTTAGCTCATAATTAATGAGGCCAGAATACGGACAGAAAAAACCTGATCCTAAATCAGGGCTCTGTTCAGTGATGCTTTATGAATATGGACCCCCAAACTCTTTATTGACATGATATACTTGTTCTGTATGTATTTTAACTGTTACCATTAGTAACAAGCAAGCAGCAGGTCATCTGTGTTGTGGAATAAGAATAAGAAAATGTGAAAGAGAATAAAAGGACGTACAATCCATAATGTGAAAAAAAATAAGTGCTATCGTCATGTTGATTGCTACAATTATTTTTCTTACTGTAACAATAACAATGGTATTAAAACAATAACAGTGAATTTGTTTCTGCATACTTGCATTGGTTTTTGTCCCTCAGGGTTTGACAGTTGTTTGTGGTGTTGTGTGCTGCCAAAAACACACAGCTACACTCCCTGAGGAGGATTCTCTCTCGTTTTTTCTTGAGTTTTCGGGGATTAGGCAGGGAATATTTCTTAGATGTTTTTTTTTTTTTTTAAACATTTTTTATTGTTTCTCCCACCTGGTTAGACTCTTCCATCTCATTGGATGGTTTACCCTCACGGATAGACCAATGGCTGCCTGTCTCCTTGTAAACTCTCTCCCTCCCTCTCTTGGCCTTGCAGATTCAAGCCTCTTGCCGAGGTTCATGTTTGCATCCCGTTTACCTTTATCTCTCTCTGTCTCCACATGTCCATTCACATCTTTCTCTCCTTCTCTCTTTCTTAGTTGTGTCTTGGTAAGCAACCTTCTCTGTCTTTCGTACTCTGTCATTCTCATGCACTTAGCTCCCTTCCCCTCAGTCTGGTCCATTCTCCGCTGTTTTAACCTGTGTCTCTCAGTGCCATGGAAACATATCTCTCACCTTCACTCTTTCTCAGTACAGTGTTAACCTTTATTACTCTCACTTTCAGTGTACTGTTAACCCATCTCTCACTCTCTCACTCAGTGCAATGTTAATCTCTCTCTTTCACTCTTTCTCAGTACAGTGTTACCCTCTGTACATCTCTCTCTGTCTAAGCACAGTGATAACCACTCTCACTCTCAGTCTCAGTGCAGTTTTTACCTCTCTGCCATTCTCTGTCTGTCTGTCTCTCTCTAAGGACAACGATAACCCCTCTTACTCTCACTCTCAGTGCAGTTTTAAGCTTTCTCCCATTCTTATGTCTCTCTCTCTCAAAGTACAGTACCCCTAAGTACAGCAACCCGTCTCACATTCTCTGCCTTTCTCTCTCTCCGGCTCTCTCTCTCTCAGTAGGATGTCAGTGAACCCCCCCAGCAGTAACGATGCCTGCCTCAGCATCGTGCACAGTCTCATGTGCCACCGGCAGGGCGGGGAGAATGAGGGCTTCGCTAAGCGGGCCATCGAGAGCCTGGTCAAGAAGCTGAAGGAGAAGAAGGATGAGCTCGACTCCCTGATCACCGCCATCACCACCAACGGCGTCCACCCCAGCAAGTGCGTCACTATCCAGAGGACCCTGGATGGACGGCTGCAGGTCAGACACCCCCCCCCCCCCCCCACCTCCCCTGCCCTCAAAAACTGCACAGCTGTCTGCCACACAATCCTCTGCTTGCATGATTTATGTTGTTTCCTGCAGACCAGGGAAGGACAGTGATGGTAGCCTCCAGGACACACCAACAGATCCGCTCCCAAAATAGACTGGTTATTAGCCCACAGGATGACAATGGGCAGCTATCATAACTATCATAGCAAATCTTTGGCAGATGCAGAGTAGGACTGCCAGCAATACGAATGGTTAGCTGACTGGCTCACTGAAGTGCTTGGGCTGAACTGAGTTTTTTTTTGAACTGCGGGAAAAGTGCTGAAATATGCCCTACCAAGTAATTCTGACAGACTGGCTCCTGTGTGGGATTTGCCAGAGACCTCATAACACAAAGTTGTCCTGATACAAAGGCCATGTCACAATAGTATTGTGATTCAGTGAGTTTTGTAATTTGAAACTGCAATGTTTGCTCTGAAAATTTGTGAAACAAAGGGTTGTATTGTCATTTGAGAAAAATGGGACTGCATAAGAAACAGTACAACAATTGACTTTAAGCGCTAATACATTTTTAAAAAGTATTTTCAGAAAAGTGTTCAAAAAATTGTATTTAGAAATGTATTTGCAAAAAGATCACAGTATCAAATCACGGTAATTAGAGGATAATTTTAGTGGTAGAATCGCAGTGCTGTCACATTGTGGCCTGTGTTTCATGATAGTGTTGAGATCCCTGGCTGTTCCCACCCCTCATTAGCACCCCCTCTGGCTGACCAGGTGCTGGTGGTGTTCTTGTCCCTGCTTGGTGAGAAGCACAATGAGCTGTGGGGCTCAGCTGGTGGAGTGCAGCGTGAAAAGGAGCAGATGCTGGGTTTGTCAGAGCACATGAGTGCCAGTCTGCCCCACACCAAAAAAACAAACGTCAATTCGCAATAGCTGTAACCAGGCCACTCCCACTGCCACGCCCCTTTTCAGCCAATTGGCACGAACAGAAACACACACCTTGAACCCTGTGCCAAATTTCAGCCACCTAGGGTGAAAACTGTGGCCGCCAAAGGGTGGGGATATTTTTGTGGACCAACCGACAGAGCGACCTATAGAGCTGCTGGCTGCAGCTAAAAAGGATAACATTACAGGTGTGACAGGATTCAAGTCTGCTGCGGGTTTTGAACCTCACTGCTCTGCCCAACAAGAGATTTGATGAAGCCTTATGACCAGGGCCCCATCCCCCAGCCAAAGGGAGCTCATACTCTCATTGTTTCTCATAGTCACTAGTGAATGTTCATGAGATAACTTGCGTCACCAGCTCAGTTTTTTTCCAGCACTGCCATCAACGCTGTTGTACCCTTATGTAAGGCACTGAACCTGACGGCCGAATCCCTTTATCCCTTTTTGTAAAAATATAGCTGAATGGAGTTGAAATGAAAGATGAGTAATCCAAGTCACATGTTCACATCTGCTGAACATAAAAATCCTAATATTGACACTACTAAGGCTAGTAAGAGTAATCAAATTAATATTATTATAATTAGTAGTTATAGTGGTGGTAGTGAAATTAGCAGTTGTAGTAGTAATAGTAAAAGTGGTAGTTGTAGAAATATCAATATTATTTATACAGTCTATGCTATACTTTACCTTAATACAGGAGAAACCCACACACACTGCTGCTAGTGGAGTGATAGGTACTCTGTTGGAGGGCCAGAAGTGCTAGACTGGGAGACATGGTCCACATCTGGTTGATCTGAGACTGACACTGCTGACGGTGTGATTAAAGATGCACTTTCACTCTTGTTCAGAGAAAAGAGGAGGCATCCTGGTTTGATTGGAAGTAGCAGTACAAGAGCAGCTCATTGAAAGTGAAGGAACGCAACAGCAAGAAGGAGAGGGAGAGAGAGAGATGGAGGGAGTTCCCTGCCCCTCCCCTCCCCCCAGCTTCTGGAGAGAAAGAGAAAGAGAGGGAGGGAAGAGGAGGGGTGGAGGGGCAGTGAGGGTTGTTTTGTCTGAGACACAGGAAAGGGGCAGGGTTAAGTTAAGCCTGTCTGTCTGTGTGTGAGTGTGTGTGTGCATGAGTGTGTGTGTGTCTGGGTGTGTGTGTGTGTGTGTGTGTGTGTGTGTGGGTGGGTGGGTGGGTGGCAATTGGGTGGGTGTGAATGAGTGAGCGAGCGTGTGTGTGTGTGTGTGTGTGTGTGTG
Organism: Albula glossodonta; assembly: GCA_019788955.1. NCBI lineage: Eukaryota > Metazoa > Chordata > Actinopteri > Albuliformes > Albulidae > Albula > Albula glossodonta. Next base: position 4,842,839 of record JAFBMS010000001.1, on the reverse strand, counting down.
TGTGTGTGTGAGAGTAATTTTGAGTCTGTGCATATTTGCGTGTGGATGGATGTATGTATCTAGGTATGATTTTGACTATGTGAAACAAATTAATCTTTCTTGGCTTACGTACAAACATGTATAAACATTCATACAATTTTTCTGTGCCAGACTATTTCTTTATGCCAAATGTGTTTTGTGCCAAACTGTTGACATGTATGAACATTACATAAGCTATACATTACATTTATAATTCATATAGATAGAGAAGTGGTTGGAAAAAAATATGTCACATTGATGTATGTTAGTGTCTCCTTGTGTGTGATTCAGGTTTTGAGTGTTTCTGAGATTGAGCAGAGATCTGGATCTCTGTGTTGGTAACTGAAGGTGTGTGCTGCTATGTAACATCCTGTATGTGTCAGTGTTGTGTGTATGTGTGTGTGAGCGTGTTTATGCATATGTGTGTGTATGTGTGTGTGTGTATGAGTAACTGGGTGAGTGAGTGGAACTGGGTCCTTTCCAACGCCTTCTCCCTGGAAGGTCAGTTTGCTGGGTGGAGGTTTTTTGTGAGCTGTAAAAAAAATAATAGGAATGAAAATAAAATTGAAAAAAGAAAAAATTGGAGGACAAAAAAAAAGCATCCTAGCCTGGCCTTCCGAGCCACTGGCCGAATGAATTATGAAAAACCTCCCAAAGTCTTGGCTCAGTCAGGCACCACACAAGTTAGATACCTTGGTATCTGCCAAAGCATATTCATAATTAAGCAAATGCTACACTGTATGGTTCTGCGTCGACCACAAATTGCCAAAAAGATATATGTAATGGAAAGGAGATGGTAAAACAAAACAAAACAAAACTAAAAAAAATATGAAAAGAGAAGTCCATTGTCAGGATGAAACACATCCACAATTTTTTTTTTTCAGTTTTTTTTTTTTTTTGGGGGGGGGGGGGGGGAGTTTTTTGGGAGTGACGTGATGGTGCTTGTGTCACTCTTTGGCCCTCAGGCTCGAGGCAGGCCGGCGTTCAGAACACTGGCTGCCCGCTGTTCTGTTCTCTCCCCCCTCCTTGATCCCCCTGTCTGACAGCATGGGCACAGCATCCTATTTTAGAGAAATTTCATGTGTCTCTGTAAAGCTCTATGTGCTTTTCTCCTTCTTCTGTTTATTTTAGATGTTTGTTATTAGAACCTTTTTTTTTAACCCCTAGCCTTTTTTTTCTTTTCCCCTTGTAATTCCACTTTGACTCACCCATCTGTATTTTCTGGGACTCCTGTCTTATCACTGCAACTCTTCCAATTTTTTTTGTTTCAAGTTCTCCTGGTCCACCTCTCTCTGTTCGTCTGTCCATGGCCCTCAAAGTCTCTGCCGACTCCCCACCCACACACACACACACCCAACCCCCTGGCCTGCTCACTCATTTATTCTTTATTCTTTTCCTCTCTCTCTCTCTCTCTCTTTCTGCCCCCCTTGGTGGAAGGTCAGGGAAGGTGAGACATGATGTCTTTACTCAGCGGCTCGGCTCCACTCTGCCCGGGCGGATTGAATTAACTGCAACCCCCCCCCCCCCCCAAAAAAAAAAAAAAACACACACATACATACTCCCACATACTCCTCCCCCTCCCTCTCTCCCCCTTTCCCCTTCTCTATCTCCCTCTACTGTTCTCTTCAGTCAAGCCCAGTCCGTGCTATTCCTCCTGGATCCTCCTCTTAGTGGCACTCAGTGCAGCAATGCTATAGCCTGTGTGACGACAGATATCTGACAGCAGTTATAGCTACAGAGCTGAGCGTCCAGGAGTCGTAGCTCTGTCAGGGGTGTGAAATGAAATCTCACACGCTGTCAGGGCTCTGTCTCTACGCTCCGTCATGAATGCCACTTCTACAAATTCAGTCCTCACTGTTTTAATGACAGAAGCAGCTGCGTTTTGAGTCCTGTGGTTATCAGCAATATTTTTTTGTTGTTGTCAAACACACACACACACACATAGACATAGCACATAGACATACACATAGACCATTAAAAGCAGCCATGGTTTTATTTAATGATTCTGGTGCTGTGCAGGTGGCAGGGAGGAAGGGCTTCCCCCATGTGATTTACGCCCGGCTATGGCGGTGGCCCGACCTCCACAAGAATGAGCTGAAGCACGTCAAGTTCTGCCAGTTCGCCTTCGACCTTAAGTATGACAACGTCTGCGTCAACCCTTACCACTATGAGAGGGTGGTGTCGCCTGGAATCGGTACGTACTGTATGTACATGCCTGCACAGACATTCAAGGAACACAGACACATACAGGAAATAGGACAAACACACATGCACGCCACATGCATGCACAAAGAACCAAACAAACAAAATGCACACACACAGGTCAAAATGCAGATAGGAACAGTTACATTCAGTCACAAACACACAAAGACACATACAGGTTGAGAGAACAGTACAAACGCACTTATTTACATTCACACACAGCAATATGCAGGTGTTCACAGTCATGTACACACACACTCACACCAATGCATGATCACACAGAAATCCTTGCCTTAAATGTCATTTAGACTTACATACACTATCCACTTGTAAATATTTATAGACTCTTTTCTGTGGATGTTCTTCCAGTTAAAATGTATTGAATGTTTAATGTGCAGTAAACCTTAAATGCTTAATCAGCAAAGTGCAGAGTGCTAAACAGTTTATTAATAGTTAACAATGACCATACAGTACATGTGATTCATAATGTAGCTAAATACAGCTAACAATCTCTGTTTGTCTCTTCCTCCACCCACGCTCTCTCCCACTCCTATTCTGTCTCTGTTCTCTCTCTCTTACACTCTTTTGCACTATCCTCCATTTCTGCTCTCTTTGTCCCCTTCCTCACTCTCCTCTTTTCCTGTCTTATGTTCCCTCAATCAGTGGGCCTCAGTCTGCAGAACACAGGTGAGTCTGGTAACCTATTTTTACTGTCAATGTCACCATTTGTCTTATTCTTTTGATCCTAGTGTTTTTTTTGTTTTTTTTTTTTGCTGTCCTTCAAATCTTGGCTTGTGTCTTCACTTTAACATCTCTTCTGTTTGATTGGTCCAGTGGCAGAAGTGTTTGGTTGATAGGAGTGCACTGACAAGATACTGACGCAGTGACTGTACAGCTTACCTGACTCATGTCATGACAATGTCCTGTAGCAATGACCATATATTTTATAATGATGAATGTAGCAATATTGGCCCACAGCACCCAAACACAAATAAAAGTGATAGCAACAAGCAGCAGAACATTGCAGACTGGGAAAATACAGATATTCAGTGCAGTTCTGAGGGGATCGTCACTACGGGAAACAATGTATGGATCAAACCAGAGTTTGAGCCACACAAAGCAGGTTAAGAGGCTGGGTGATCTCTCACAGTGAGGTGTGTGACATTTCTAAAAAGTGCCTCCCTCCCTCTTTTCTCAGCTCCCCCAGGCCGGCTGATCAAAGAGGAGTTCATCCACGACTGCATTCAAATGGACGGCCCCCCAGGCATGCCTCCCCAGTCTGACCACCAGGGGGGGATGAAGCTCCCACCCCCCGAACACTATGGCCAGCCCCTCCCTCCTCTGCAGCTGCCGCCTGAGCCTCCCCGTGCACCCCCACCTGTCACTCTGTACCCCAACATGCCTCTCTCCCCTCCGGGTAGGTAACGCCTCCTCCCCAGGGAGTCAGACTGAGCTTTCCCGCTGTGAGACCACCACACACTGTTACATTACTACATTACATTACTGTCATTTAGCTGACGCTTTTATCCAAAGCGACTTACAGTTGATTAGACTAACCAAGGGCCAATCTCCCCTGGGAGCAATTTTGGGGTTAAGGGCCTTGCTCAAGGGCCCAACAGCAGTGGTGTTCTTGCTGTGGCTGGACTGGGACTTGAACCACCAACCTCGGGGCTCCCAGTCATGTACCTTAGCCACTAGGCTATAGGCTGCCCCATACATGACAATATAGCCTAGTGCCCCATATATGGGCTACCCCATGTTACATTTTCATATGCTTTGATGAATGGGGTAGAATCATTTTCTGTTCGCCCTGTCTTCCAAACAAACCTAGGCTTGTGCAGGTCCATTTGAGCCTCGTCCAGTCTTCTAATGCTCCTTCATTCAGTTCACAAAACAATCTGGAAAACATATCTGTAGCACATATATGAACCCCAGCCCATGCATCTTGATAATCTGGTGCATATCTCTTACCGTTCTTGTTTTTAAAAAAATATAATTTGATTTGCTCAACATACATTTGTAACTGTAAGAAGGTTCAGTCTTTTAATCGCGCTGGGTGAAATGCCAACTTGCAGTGTACTTCTCTGCCAATTAAATGTTGCCAGATTGATCCACTACAATGTGGGAGTGTGGTAACATTACTGAGATTAGAAACAACTTGGAAGTGACTAACCAAGCTACACATAAAGTATTAAACAGTGCCCATATTGATAATTTGAAATAAAACAAAACCTTACATTTTGACTATTACATTGGCTTTACAAGAATACATTTTGTGGAGCTGTGTGTCATTTGAGTTTGTACATATGTACTAGACGTCCTCAAATAAATAAGTAGCATTTGACTTTACAAAAATGATGAAAATAGCATTTTAAATGGTTTTTAAAATGTTTATTGTTTTCTTAAAATATTTAGCCAAATATCAGGCAAGGTTGGAGGGTCAGTATCCATTTCAGTTAAGGCAGATGAGGAAATCAATTGAAATTCAATGAAATGAATTTAAGATACCCATCATGCTCTATGGGTTTTTTTTGTAAAGAGTCAGTTAAGGAACTGAATTTCAAGCAATTTCCTGAATGTATTGAATTGAAATGGACTGAAATCCAAACTTTGTGTGTGCACACTCAGACTGTAGCTGCAAGATTCCAAGACTGTAAGATTCCAAGTGTACCCTCTTGATAAACTGAATGATAATAATAAATAAAATAATCCATACATTACGGCACATGGGAAACCATTCAGATGGAAGTCATAAAGTTGACCTATTTGGATTCATACTTTTATTAAGTATTCATACTTTAATAAATATATACATTGTTTAACTTTGTGCAACAAGTTGCAACTACAGAATGGTTTATAAGTGTGTCTGGCTTTCTGTCCTGTAAAAAATCATGCCCTTCGAAAATGATCCTGGATCAGAATCCACATTCTTCCCAGAGTGGTTTGTATTTGGGAGTGGTAATGGAAGGAGCTGAATCTGGGATCGTATTTAGCATTTTCAGCAACATCAAGGTTAATTTTTATATTCCCCCCCACTTTCAAAGCCTCCAGCTCCATGATGTCCATGCAGGGGGGTCACAGTGAGGGCCTGCTGCAGATTGCCTCCCCCCAGGGCCAGGTTATGGCCCCCACGCCCCCCCCATCCACTCCAACCCATGGACCCCCCCAGCCTCCGCCCTCCCAAAACGGCTACAGCACTTCCAAGCACTCACAATCCCAGGGCACGTTCCACAGTGAGTATCACTCCTTGCTCAGGGATCAGTGAATTGTGCCTTGGTACGTCGTCATCAGTCACCGTTATCAACCTTTTTCAGTCAGATTGAAATTGGAATGAGTATGGATCTGGGATTGAAACTGAGGGGTAGCAGGTTAGATTCCCTACTAGGTTACATTACATTATATTACATTGCGTTACATTAAAGGCATTTGTTAGATACTCTTAGCCAGAGCAACTTACAAGGCAAAGTGCATATGAATGGCACACAAAAAAAGTACAAAGATAACCCTAGAAAGGGGTAAAGTCCCAAGTGCCAAAGGTGACAGAATAGATCAGGAGTCCCCTATAGTAGACTGTTCATGTAAACTGCTTCAGTGAATGCCCAGCTGTGCAAATGGATAGTATGTAAACATGTAAACTCCTCACATCTCTCTGTTACTGTTTCTGTTACAGCTTATATTAAATACTGACTGCTAAATGTAAATGCTATTTTCACCCAGAGATACATTTGCATTTTACTGTTCAGAAGAGGAGTGATGCTGCTTTCTGTTCATAACCTTTTTTCACTCTGAATAATGTTAAACCATGAGACCCACTAAACAGAGATTTTGAGACAAGGGCTTCTAAAGTTTACAGTCTCAGTCTGTATTCAGCGCATACAGATGGTTCTGTATCCGCATTGTGCTTGCAATTTTCAGCTTTAGAAATGTTCTCCTAATGTGAATCATCCAATACAAATGTGTGCTGACAATAGCTAGCTCATTTGTGTTTTGACCTTAGAGTATTAAAATGAACATGAACATGGACTAAGCTAAAGAAAATAAATTTTGTCCTGAAACTATGGCATCATAGATGTATACATTACTCTTTAACAGTTTAAAAGTTTATATGACACCTTGTATATTCTGTCATTCACAGTTAAACTGTCACTTCCCCCAATTTATTTTCCAACAGTGATTTTTTTGGGGATTGCTTGTACAACAGGCAACCCTATGTGTGTGTCATCATTACTGAATAACCAAGCCCTTAATGAATGACTGGTTAACAAATTAACTTGAACCATCCCCAGTCAGTATAGCATTATTTCATAAGATGCATTCTTCTTGGTTACTCTTTCAAAGTCCTGAAACAGCCTGTGGTTTCCTGATCTCCATCAGTGGGCTCTGATCGTAACACTGATTATTATTACTTGTAAAGCTAACATGGTGTGATGCATAAAGTACATACAAGAGCCACAACAACAACTGATACAGAGCACCCCGTTCCTGTAGACAGGCATTGAGCTGAATAGCAGTGTTAAAGTAAAACATAAAATGTAATATTAAATATGTATATATCGATTAAATTTATGAGTGGACAGAGGTGAGACAAACAAGTATTTCAGTTGCTTCATCTCTGAAGGCACTTCTAGAATTCTTGCATAATTTCCTCCAGTTCTTGGGAAAAAAAACCATTTCTCATAAAAATTTGTAGTAACATGTTTGTAATACATGAGTCGTTTGACATCTCTTTCTCTCTTTTTAAAACCTAGCAGCTACCTGGACGGGCAGCAGCACGGCCTCCTATACTCCTGTAGGACCCCAGCAGAATGGGCGGGGCCACCAGCAGCCACCTCTCCATCACCCCTCGCACTTCTGTATGTTTGTTGATGGCACTAATCCTGGGATTAGTAACACCAGTGTCAGAGTTCTGGTGTTTATGCTGGTTCTTGGTGTGTTTCAGCATGCTTGAGCAAATGGTTGGCTGAAGAGTGCATACACCTTTGTTTTCATTGCATAAATTGGCTGCTGATTGAAGGGAAACTGCAACAACCTCTAGACTGTGTAGTCCTTCAGGACAAGAGTTGTGCATCCTCTAAACTGTAACTGTGTGATTAGTGGGAAGTGACTTTGATGTTAGAGGATGTTTTGTGTTTCGGGAGGATTGTTTCGGATGTTGGTCCCCTGTCTGTTTTTCTGTCTGTGCATGCTTATCTGAAGCTCTCTCCTCTGTGTCCTGTCAGGGTCCCAGCATCACAATTCAGCCTCCTTTCCACCACCCGTCTCTAACCACCCAGGTAAAGCTCACCATGTTTAGAGGTAGCATAGTCAGCCAGACACACACACACACACACCCACAAACACACACGCGAACACACATTACTCACATACAAAACCTTATGCTTATGCATATGACCATCCACAAACATGCACTCATGCTTGCATGAATGTAGGCACACATATGCACACACAGAAGCTCATGAATATGTGAATGTGAACACATACGCCCACACACACTCACACACATTCACACACACGGCTGTCTAAGTCTTTTCCTCACTCCGCTGTCGCCACAGGCCCTGAGTTCTGGTGCTCAATCTCGTACTTCGAGATGGACGTGCAGGTGGGGGAGATGTTCAAGGTGCCGGCCAGCTGCCCCGTGGTGACAGTGGACGGATACGTGGACCCCTCTGGGGGGGACCGCTTCTGCCTGGGCCAGCTCAGCAACGTGCACCGCACTGATGCCAGCGAGAGGGCAAGGTCTGTGTGACTCTTCCCATGTGTCTGTCTGCACACTTCTGCATGTTTCTGTCTGTGCCTCTGTGTGTTTCTGTTTTTTATCTCTACTGGTGTCCTTCTAACATTATCATATACACTGTAGTCCTGGTGATCACTGGTGCTCCCAAAGGCCCACAGGGTATGCTTGTTTTTGTTGTTACTCAGCTCTTAATGACCAATTAAAGCAGATAATTACACATGTAACTCACCTCCCCTGGTTTCTCAGGTCTTGAAGTAGTTGACTGGTGAAAACATAAGTCAAGGTTACAATTTGGGCCTCTGTGCCCAGAAGAGGAGCGAAACACTATTAGATCTTTTCCACCGGCGCCGGTGCCTAATCTGGAACCGGTTTCAAGCATTTCCACTGAAAACAGACTGGTGTCAATGCCAAAATGCTGGCATGGGCACGGGTCCTCAAAATTGCTGGTCCAAAAGTTGGAACCTCTGACATCAGTGGCTATGGAAGGGGCTACCCTTGAGTTAGCCACTTAGCACTGGCACAGAGTGCAGAAATTTGGCCATACCCATTTTTCCCGATGGGAATTACCCCAAGTTCCACTACGTAACGTTTGGTTCTCAAACCTGTCGAAATGTGGGCCAGTTCTCAGAAAGCACCAAGGCAGAACTGGCTCCGCACTGACACTGACACCGGCACCAGCACCGGCACCGGCACCGTCCTGGTGGAAAAGAGCTTTATGTAGCTTCTCAGTTAGGTGATTCCTTCTCTTTTTTATCTCTCTTTCTCTCCCGCTGCAGGTTGCACATTGGTAAAGGGGTGCAGCTGGAGTGCCGGGGGGAGGGGGACGTGTGGATGCGTTGCCAAAGCGACCACGCTGTGTTCGTGCAGAGCTACTACCTGGACCGGGAGGCCGGGAGAGCACCGGGGGACGCCGTGCACAAGATCTACCCAGGGGCCTATATCAAGGTGAGAAAAACAACTGTGCACACCTGAACTCGCACCTGTACAGCAATTAGCCAATTACGACATGAACCGTAGAGGGACTGTTAAGCCATGGGCTAGGGGTGGACAACTCCATCCTGGAGATCTGGTGTATAGGCAGGTTTGCGTTTCCACTAAATTAGCCCTTATAGTCATTACCCAATTAGCTATATACACCAACACCAGTTCAGTTACATAGTAGATCACAACAAAATGTTTTATACATGGACACACAATTAAGCATCAGTGAGATTTCATTGAAATATCAGCTCACATAAATGACTCTGAAAGGTAAGTAAATAAGTATTTACTAACATATAGACACAGGCTTAATCACTTATGATACATGTTAGTGATTTAGCCAACACCCTTATCCAGAGTGACTTAGCTTACATTTCTACACACTATCCATTTATATAGCTGGATATTTACTGAAGCGATTGAGGTGCAGATTCAGAAGCTATACCTCATTCTCTCCTGCCTATCTCTTCCTCTTTTCGCAGGTGTTTGACCTGCGCCAGTGCCACAGGCAGATGCAGCAGCAGGCAGCTACCGCGCAGGCGGCTGCGGCTGCGCAGGCAGCGGCCGTGGCGGGAAACATTCCGGGCCCAGGAAGTGTGGGAGGAATCGCTCCAGCAGTCAGTGAGTATTCCCCAACGCCCCCCCCCCCACACACACACACTCACAGTTTAGCGTCTCTGTGCCTCACCCTGCCCCACCCACTGTCTCTTTCATTACAGACCTTTGCAGTTTTTATCTTGCTCCTCTCTCTCCCTGCTCTCCCTCTGTCCCTTGCTCTCCTCCCTTGTCTCCTTCCTTTTTTCTTTGGTCCCTCTCTTTCCCCTGGCTTATTGCTTTTCTCTTTCTCCATCCCTGTCTCTTCCTCTCTTCCTCTCCTCTCCCCTCCCCCCCATCTCACTCTTCCCCCCTCTCTCTGTCTAATTCTCTCCCCCTCCATCTTTCTGTCTCATTCCTTCTCCCTTTCTGTCCTATTCCCTCACTCCACCTCTAACTCTCTCTCTGTCTCATTCTCTCTCCCCCACTCTCTTTCCCCTGCCCTTTGCGTATTCCTCTCACATGCTCTCTGTCCCCTTCTTTCTCTCTGTCCCTCTCTGCACCATTCTTTCGCTCCCCCTCTTCCCCTCATTCTTATTCTCTCTCCCTCCCTCTCTCCCTGACTCATTCTCCCTCCCTCCTTCCCCTTCTCTCTCTCTCTCATTCTCCCTCCCTACCTCTCTTTCACTGTGACTCACTTTCCCTCCCTCTCTCTCTTGTGTGCCTCATCCACCCTGTCTCTCCCCAGGTCTCTCAGCAGCAGCAGGTATAGGTGTGGATGACCTGCGCAGGCTGTGTATCCTGAGGCTGAGCTTTGTGAAGGGCTGGGGGCCAGACTACCCGCGGCAGAGCATCAAGCACACCCCCTGCTGGGTGGAGGTGCACCTGCACCGCGCTCTGCAGCTGCTGGACGAGGTCCTGCACACCATGCCGCTAGCAGACCCGGGGCCTGCAAACTGATCCCCAGTCCCCACACACACACACACTCATACACACACACACACATGCACACACACACACAGACACGCAGGCATGCATGTACACATGCACGCACACCCCCCCATAGATACGAATGTACACAGACACTCACATCCATATATGCAAGCATGTCCACACGTGCACACACACACTCTCTCACACATAAGCACACATACACAAACACATATATACACATGCGCACACACATACCCATATATAAATGCATACACACACGCAACCACATATGAACACATACTCAGGCACACACACACACACACTCACACTCATACATATACTCACATACGCACACACAAACACAGACACGACTTTATTCACAAACAGACATACACAAGTGTGAACATGCATGTTCACACGTGCACCTACAGAACCACAAACATACAAATGCACACCCACACACAAATGCTTACACACACACATGCACACACTCACAGTTTCTGGCAATCATAAACACGCTGATGGGCTCATATGATACCCGATGCATGGACACACACAATCTCTTCGCCTGCAGTCCTGGGTCTGACAAGCAGATCTGGACCAAGTTCGCTCAAAAAAAAAAAAAATAGAAACCTATTCCAAAAAACTGCTGGAGTATCAGAGACCAAATTCACACCAATCACACCACCTTCTCCACTCCCCCGGTCCTCCACATCACTGGTTCAGCACAGTCAGTTACAACCTCGGGACATGTTGAGAAGCTGTATTCGAGCAGAGGAAACTACGATGCAGCGACCCTCAATCTTTGATCCCAGTGCAGTCTCAGAAGCAATGGACCAACTCAGTACCGCTGGCATGAACTATGAGCCGCGGAACTCATCGGAACTGGTGACCTACTGTCAGAGCTGCTGGGTTTCACATGTGAAAACTGAACCTCGTTGGACTATAAGATTCCATTTGCTCCCCACAAAGGATCTGGGTCACAGAACCAGAACCAAATCCAAAATAAACCTTACCAGTGTTGTGGGGTCAATTCGTCACTTAAAATTCAGTCAGTTCATGAAAACTAATTGAAATTGAGATCATGAATGGAAAAGTAATAGCCATAATGTTCCGGGGATTTTTTTTTTCAATGAATTTCCTGAATTGGCTAAATTTAAAATTGGATTGACCCCAACTCTGACACCTGCAGAACACAAGCCCCTCAGATCCTTTCATGGACACTTGGACACGGCGCCCTCTGCTCCACGGAAACACAAATGGACCTCGCTTCTCCTTGTGCTTTTGTTGCTCTGTGTTATACCTGTATGTACTATATCACGCCGACTGACACAAAGCTCTAAATCTTACTGTAGGGCTTTTTACTACCCTCTTCAAACTTCTCCTACCTACCAAAACTCAAAAACCTACCAAAAGAAAAGAGAGCCAAAAAAAAGTTCAAGTTAAAACAGCTTTAAAAAAAAAGAGAAAAAGGTCATTTTGATGTTAGTGATTCTACAGTACAGTATGTAAACCGTTTTTTGCCAAACAAGTTGTAACTCACCAAAGCCAGTATACCTCAGACGCAGGCAGTGTGAACTCCACTGTTTTTTTTCTGTTTGTCAGCCAATCACCTTAGTGCACTCTCCGCGTTAACCCCATCTCACTGCTGTGGTTCTGGAGGGCCCCATGGACCCCTTCTGTTACAGGGGTGCTGACTGATTGGCTGAAGAATGTATCCATTTCTAGAGGGTTTGAATCAAAGATATTTTATGTATTAAACAGATACATAAAATATATAAAATACATGTTGTAGGCTACATGGAGTAGCCTATAACAAGCTCTACTTTTAAGCATGGTGGATTGTAGAGACTGTGATGCACATTCCTTTATGTATGCAATACTGGGATTCTAGGCTAAATGAACAGCATTCCCTGACCAACATAAAAAATAACTTAAGGGTCCTCCATGCTAATTTAAAGCACTAGCAGGGAGAAATGTCACGTCAGGGTAAAATCTTGGCAGCCATGTGTTTCCCTTCTGGAAAGTGAGTTGAAATGCAGCAAAATGCATTTAAAAACCTTTTTGACTGGATGGTTAGTGTAAAGCTCTTACCTCATTGCTGTTGCTCCCTGAATAAATCCAGTGAATAGCCTAGTTGCGGGAATAGCCTAATTGCCCCTGTAAGAGACCTGTTAAGTAAAGTCTCCTGAAGGGAGACGCACTGTGTAAGAAGTGCCACAGAGATCTCTAGAGACTGAAAGGCTTGATTGACCTCTCTCAGTCTTTCCTCAGTATTTCCCCAAATTTGTTCTGGGATGATTTTTGGCGTTAATGCGGGTGCATCAACTTACCTCTGTGACCAGCTTGTCAGAAAGGCATGTTTTAAGACAGCCCCTGAGCTGCTGTATGGAAGGTTAACATTACGGCGGTCACTTAATGCATACGTCAAAATCGGGAAGTCAAAATTACATTTTGGGTTTCCTGTGAAGATGAATCTAGATGTTTGTTTTCAGGAGAATCTTGAGTTGTTGGTTGGTTGGACATACGGGGTGCTCACATCCTGTCAGGGTGTGCACTTAAAAGGATGGCCTATAAATGCCCTTGCATGTGTCCATTCAGCACCTTTTCCTGTGTCAAACTCTCACACAGAAGCACCTAATAAGGTGGTGTCGGAAAAGAGTCAGGTAAAACCATTCAGCGTGACGATTAATCAATCAAAGGACGGCTTGTCCTCGCCTTTGCTGAGTGCACCAGTGAATCCTGTGCCTTTTCCGTTTGTTCAGCGTTGGAATTTCCTAAGGTCTTCTCCACCTAGACCTTAAGTTCCTTTGCTTTTCCCCGTGCTAAATTTAACTTCAAGCACTCTAGTCGTGCAATCTTTCTCAGCTCTTCCTTTTAGGCCCTCTTATTTTTAGGGTGACTTCTCTGTCAACCTTCCCCTCTATTAGCATGACACATGACTAATGTGACACAGAATTGTCCGTAATATGTCATTTTGTTTTATTTAGGAGGGTAGCGATTAAAGGGACAGGGGAACTCCAGAACCATGACTTTGAAGTTGGTGTATCATTTGCCACTTTTTTTGACAATATCTTAGCAAAGCATTAGTGTGAGCCCGTAAGTGGTCAGATGGTGCTTGATTTGTCTTGTGACTTGGAACGACATCCTTTGTTATTGTATTTTTACAGCAGGGTTATCATTATTGGCTCAGGTTAGAGGTGATGAACAGGCCTTCAGTTAACTTTAATTGAATCAGAAATAAATAAATAAATAATAATAAAAAATAAGTTTACTTTTGATTAAGTAAAGTTTCCCAGAAATGCTATCTGTAAACGTACGTGTGCCTTCAGTGTGATGTAGAATTTGAACGACACTCAAAACCCCTCACGCAGGATTGTAAAACAATCTATCCTCGTCTTCCTTGTCTGTTGATATACAGTAGTGTTCTAAGCAACATTGTAATGAACTCATCCCATAGACCATTTATTTTTTCATTTTTTTATTTTATTGGTTTAAACCAAAAGATTATATACTATTTTTTAACTTGTGTGCAAACGCAATGATGACCGACCGACTAGTACAGCCATAGGCAAGGTTAATCAGAGCTGTACGTCCACGCACAACTCTGCGCTAAGTGTAGCCTGACACCTAGTGGATAAAGTAGGTACTGTGTGCAGCAGCAGTTCTTTAAACTGGTTGCATTAGAATGCTGAGACGCTGTAGGACAGTTTTTTTTTTTTTTTTTTTTTTAAAGACGCATGGTGACGCATTGATTTGTCGGTTCAGATAAAAAAATATTTTGTTTGAGCTTTATCTTTGCCTTATAGATAGCCAGGATGAACTGGGAAGACTGATAGTTGTTAAGACAAGGTGTACTGTAGTACTCAGTGTATATACAAAAGGTTATACTGCATCACTTGTATATCAGGTTTTTGGCTGTGAGTGATGTAAGACTGTATCAGGGCTATGGTATTGTCGTGATAACCATATTCCACCCTCCACACAAATATACAGTAATGTTCTGTGCTATATAATCTCGATATATTTATTGTTGTTGAAATATGGCACACCACCATAGAATGACGCCTTTTGAATCATGACCCCTTACATCCAATGCCATTTTAGTAATGGTAATTTCATCCTTTTCATTTGTTATATTTAGAACAACCAAAATGTGTGCTTGTTTTTAACAGTTTTTAATCGGCCAATGTCCATTCTAACTTACAATGAGTGATGATGAGTTATGAGTAATGTGATTGTCAAGGGAAAAAAAAAACAAAACATCATCGACAGCATTCCACCTACCAAGCTGGTTTTTGCTCTATTTTGAAATATAAATATATATGACTTTTATCGAGTGTGAACTTTAACGTTATTCAATTTGGCGATTTTAATTGTTATTGTTATTTCTATTATTGTTGTAATTAACTTTATTTTAATTATTGTAATAGGAGACACTCCTACGATGTTTCTCTGTACACCAAAGTTAATTAAAAAAAAGAAGAACAGTTAAAAGTCATTTTGATAAAACTGGCAGTGAAGCATATCATTTGTGTCTGGTGCACCACACAGAGGGCCTGGAGTATGGGGCCAGAGATCCTCTCCTTGACCCACCTAAATATTGTGAGGTAGCTGCACCCCAACCTGCGACTGAAATGAAAATGGTACCGGCATGGGTTGTTTTGCAGGGAGGTGTACACCATTCAACAGCCATTATTACACATAAAACACATACATAAAAATGCTAATTTCATGCATGTGTACATTAAATATTGCCCATCTCTTATTTAGAACCATACACCCTTTCAAATGGGGCAGCCATTCTTGCCTCTGTCTTTAGGGATGGGCTCTATCAAACAGTCCTCACTGCACAGCCTCAGGAAACTGAAACCGAGAATCAAACCGCTAACTTCTTAGTTACTTCCCTAACCGTATTACACAGCTGTTGTTCTACTGCTGTCTCTGTGATCTTTGTCCTTCCATGTTAATCAAATCAGACTCCAATCAAATGTAATTTTACGACCCATTTCACAAACAATTGCCATAATATGCTTGACTATAGAGGCTGGCCTTCACCCCCACAAAAGCTTGAGGTGAAAATGGCAAGGAGAAACTCCCTATGTGAAGCAGATTGAGAGAGAAGGAGTCCACTCTCCTCTAGACAGCTGTGGGCATGAGCTGACATGGTGACTGACATGGTCAATCAGTCATATGGTAATGTTGAATTTGTCATGACAGTTGTGTGAGGGGAGAGACTAGAGAGTACTCTCAGGTATGGGCAGCTCTAACATTGTACATGGCATGTTGCTAAACGCAGGTGAGGTGTGTGCATCTGTCCTGATAGCTGGTGGCAAACAGGACCCGGTGGTCATACATCAATGTCCAGAGTTGAGCTTGCTCAGCCACTCGTGATTTTGCTACCCTCCCTGCTGACATGACACCCCAGGCTAGTCCACCATTTCCCTTCCTGCCGCTGCACTCCTGGGTGGCCTGGTGGCTGATCCCCTGCTGCAGGTGCTCCAACTCTGCAAGCTACTCGGCTGTGGGTTGTCCACCTGTCCTGCCAGTGGAGGACTCATGAGGACCACCTCTGATGAGTAGCTGCATTTCCCACCTCTGACCTCTGATGACCCTGGTCCAAAAGACCTGCTCATATATTCCAACACATTAACTGTTATAGTACACCCTATGCGTTAAACCTAAACCATTTCATACTATTCATGAATGTCACCCATGTGACTTTTCAAGTACTGCGCCTCCATGCCCCGCCTCCTAATTCCTAATGAAGCTAACAGGCCTAGCATAGCTAACAGGTTCAAGTCAATAGCGCTGATTTTGCAGCCTCACCTCAGTGTGTTTGAGTTGCTTTAAAATAATTCAGAGAACAAGAAAGATATTGAAATATTGAAGATCCCCCCTTCAATTGGTTGAGGGCCAGCATTTTCCTTTCAGTTAAAATGTTCAGTAAGTAATTGCACAGTGGCCATTATGGTGATGCCAACCTGAATCAATTTGGAAATGAATTGCTCTCCAGCTGCTGAGTGACCACTGTTTAAACTGGCACCCTTACTATCCACATGAAACATTCACATATGAGTTCAGGGTTATTAACAGTTTATTTAGCTTTTATCCCTCCACCAGCCATGAGTACACGTGGACCACATTGCAATTCAAATATATTGACAGCTCATAGCAGGGTAATACTTTGAGTCCTTGGGGTCGGAGGGACAACTTACGTAAGCAATGTTGCCCATTGTTCCCAGAACTCCCTGCCACTTACCCGGACGGAACCGGTCCAATTGCTTAATTAACTATTCCCTCTCGTGCATTTACCGGAATACTTTGTTGCTCAGTATGCTAGGAGTCCCCGTTCATGGTGTTATCGGAAAATGATGCAGTTTCCCCAAGAAAGAGTAAAGATGCAACGTGGCTAAGAAATTACAAGAAATGCACACAATAAAGAATACGTCATTAAAATTTAGAGTTCTAGATCTACTCAGGACACTTCATGAGATACTCTTCCGAATGTGCAGACAGACCAGGATAGAACCACAAGGGTGCAGCGTTTCTCTTCGGCAGACTGTCGCTGTTCTGTCGATGGCTATGCATTTTATCCCAGAGACAAATTGGCTCAGTTACGGAGACGGATTAATATTTTAGAGTCTGAGAAATGAAGTGTGATTACCATACATTTGAAAAGGTTGCTACTGGCGCCATTGGCGTCTGTGCACAGTGTGCACAATTCGGCCCACAGGAATTTTCACCTAAACTAGTGGACACAATCTGTTCTAAATAGCACTGTAACTGCTAATTTCCTCAGACGTAGCATATGTTTAATATTTTGAGGAGGAAATACACAACCCGTGATGTATTATCTTATTTCTTCGTGTTCCACAAAATCTTCACACTTTCCTCTGTAATGAATAACTTTCTGTGAGAGATATTAATGTGTGGAATTTCACGCATTTCATAAAAC
Organism: Albula glossodonta; assembly: GCA_019788955.1. NCBI lineage: Eukaryota > Metazoa > Chordata > Actinopteri > Albuliformes > Albulidae > Albula > Albula glossodonta. The sequence goes on along the minus strand of JAFBMS010000001.1, from coordinate 4,825,479 downwards.
CCAGAGACAACCCAAGGATATTCACTGTTACTTTTGGAGATGCTGCAACATCCATTGGGTAGTTAAATTGTGCATGTGAGTCTTAAGTCGCAGGAGTTACAAAACAGACAAGCTCTGTTCATCTTTGTGTTTAGAAAATCAGAAATACATTATTACTCATTTTCAAAAGACGTCAGTACTCTGTGTTTCAATAGTCAACCACGCTAGCCAGAGTAGACTTTTAGTTGCCTAGATTTTCATATTGCCATATTGCCCTTTAGTTTAAGATATTAGCAGAATAAATACTTCTGCTTCTATCATTAATATCAAGCAGAATCTTTTGAAAACGCTAATAGATGGCAGTTCCCTGGATGATTAGATGCGTCTTATCTAATTGAGTGTAAATTAGTTGAATCCAAAGTAGCCAATGAAGTGCTGTCGGATGTAATCGGCAAGAATCGTAGTAACAATTACGAATGAAGAGAAAGCAGGGATCAGAGCGCGCGGCTTTAAGGGCGTGGAAATATTCGATAGACATACACATGGAGCTTTTAATATTGGCGGGGGTTATACTTTGTGACCCGGAAAATTGTGTTGGGTTGCCTAAGATTTGTATTAAAGACCACTGTTGCTTTTATTGACAAAAACACCCTTTTTGCCAAAATGGGCGTGTTTATGATTTTTTGACAGCACATGTGGGCGGTGCTGAGTTCTCCCCTCACTATGCGCGAGGACCAGTCTCGCGCTGCAGCCGCATTACTGATCCTCAGATTTGAGCATCACTCAGGCTCGAAAGCGAGAGGAACAGTAGGTAGCAAGAGCGCATCCTTGATAGCAACATAACCGCACGAAAAGAAAGAGCCGTTTGCACTACGACGTTACAACGTTGACTTTTATACGAAATATAACTGGGCGAGATTATTATTCATGGAAATAAAATAGAGACCTGACATTAAAACTTGTTTTTTATTTTAGTTTTTCCTGACAGCAACGTAGCCTTTTGAATCACAAAATGGCTGAGATAACCAACATAAAACCTTCATACGGTGAGTAACTGTCTGGATTTCTATGCTAGTATATCAAAACACAACATAATAGTGCATCTTTTTAGGCGCTTATGTTATTGCAGTGTGCGCATTAGATAAATATAAAATGTCCAGGGGAATGGTGCTGTTGCGTATTATAATGTGTAGACAACTCAGTTGTGTTTTGTTGCCTCGGAACCAGATTCGTTTAAGTTAACGATAAACTTCATGTCATAGCCCATAAATTCAAAACAAGTTTCACTCTGTTGTCATTGATAATTTTAAAATGTAGGCTATATGTTGGCCTAATTAAATGGGATGTCGAATTTGCGTTTCACACATCGATAAATATTTAATAAGGAAGGGTGGAAATTTGTATGTGCCTAACCCAGAGGCAACCACTCATTATTTTTCCACGAATTATTGCGGATAGGCCTGTGCAGATTTGCCTGTATTATTGTTGCAACAAAACGAATACCTTCTTTGGTATGAAATATTATTTATCTGTTTGACAATGTAATGGTACACGAAGAGCTCAAGAGATGTCAATAGCATTGTAAACATTGTGCACAATTTATGTAGTATACGTCATCTTTCATTTTACTTTATCTACAAAACAGCTTAATAGAATGATGCCTGTGTGTAACAGCTCGTTATCATTGTGGGGGTTATTTGTCAGCGTGTACTCTGTCCTGTTTGTGTTTTTGGATGCTGCCGCCTGCTTCGTCATTGCTTCGTGCTTTTTCGGACAGAGTGTGAGAAATCACTGAACCGTTTTTGTACAAAAACAGAAAAACCACAGCCAAAAATCTGTGTCTCAAACTGTTGACGACATAGGGTTGAGTAATTCTGATTTTCTTGTCGTGATTGTGCGTGGGGCAGATGGAGTAATGAAGCGCTGTGGGCCATGCTCTGACTCTCTCGCACTCACTGGCGCTCTCTCTATTGCTCTGGCTACCCCCAGCTCTTCCCAATGGCGTTGACTACGCGTGTGGGTAGGGGTGGACGGGCGATGACGTTATGTCTATTCCTGTTCCAGGCATCGCCTGGCCCCGTTTATCTATTGTTATTGCTGAACAACCTAGCCGGAACCGGATTAGATTTTGGATATTATAAACCCGGGAGGGGACTTTGTGGAGTAGTACCGGCGGTGTTCGAGAGATTACAAATGTCAGCATCTTCCCTGCTGTTATATGAGCGTTGAGATTTTACTGCCATTGTTACGCGTTTATGTTACGCATATCGTTAGAATTGTGGTCATAGCTTTGTTACGTAAATAAACTATTAATGCCACACCTTGGACTATGACAGGGGTCGACATATGATTGGGTACAAGTGATTGAGCTGCGTTAAAATGTATTGATGGAGTGCCGACATCCAGATGCGTTTAGCGGTTAAACACTAGTTATACAGTTGTTGATGGTGCGGCTCGATGCCTCCACCGAGAGAGTTCGAGCGGAGGATATGTAACCCCAGTTTGCCCGAGAGCAGAAGAAAAAGTCTTCCGTTAGTCTTCCATGAGCTGGTGTTGTCACCATCACACATAATTCGTTACAAAACCACTGGACAATGATAGATTCTCTCCCTCAAACAGATCCTCTATACATGGCTTCCAACAGCTTAGTAAGTCTGAGGTGATTATCACTGTGTTTAATATGTGTGTCTGGGAGACCACATGTTGACCGGCTGGCACTAGCTTTCCACTGTCTCCATAGAGGGGTTGTTGATATACAAGTAAGGGGACCTTTGCTCACCATAGTTAACACAATTGCAATTTAATGATGCCATAGATTCTTCTTCATCTCTGGTTTCCCCCGTCCTGCTTTGCTCGATGAATTAGTGCATGGTTGTCTATACCGTAGACTTAATAATGCATCGTAATATGCAAGGCGTTTTGAAACGACTTGAGTGCAGGATAATGGGGTCTGGTATTAAAAATAACTGTCTCGGGACCAGACTGGATCAGAAAGCTGCGGTGTGGGTGGCTCCTTGTGGGCTGGCGAGGACGAAGATCTGGTCCAACTGAGTCACTGTCCTGCTTCAGGGTCTGTTCTCTTTCTGCCTCTCCTTGCTGGAAGAGCTTATTCTAAAAAGAAAATATCCTGTTCAGTATCCTCCGAAAGGTCAGTTCAACGGTCTGGGACAGCTGACCTTAGCTGTGAACATGAGGCTGTAGTGTTGGGAGCAGGGGTTGTAAGTGGTTATTGAACTGGCCTTGCAACTCCCCAAGATTGCAATTTTGATTCCCAGGTACGGCCCTGCAGGTGTATCCTTTAGCATGTTACTTTACCTGGCTTGCTACAGGTGTGTAAAATAGGATAGTGAGTATGATATCCAATGCCGAAATGAATAAAAGCACAGTGTGAAAAACTGTAAACTGTGTGAAGTCACTCTGCAGGAAGATACGTGCTTAAAATGTGTAGCAAAATGTATCATGCAGCACACAGACACTGGATGGTCTGAACTTAGACTTGCCGCCCCTGAGCACCCACCCTTGCTCACATATGCGGGCTCAGCCCCTTTGTTCCAGACCTCCCTGTTTGGAAGCACCAGCCAGTTCACTGCAGTGGGAGGGCAAGTCTGCAGGGCCAATACACTGTGCAGAGATTCTATAACCTCTAAATTCATATAGGGAACATTTCAGAACACATACAAAATATGCATTCTCTAAACAAGCCTGGCACTAATTTCATATACTGGGCAACATAATTCTGGAATGGGAACATTTTCATGCAAAAAAAAAATTCAGTCCCCCTAAAATTGCTGTACTGCTGTATGTGTCAATGAGAAATCTGGACATGGAAAATAGGCATGTATGATGTCCAGTAGAAGCAAAGGATAGTATATATAAATTTAATCTAGAGTTAATGTTTCTCAGGTTATGATGCATATTTTCAATATATAAAAGATGATATTGTTGATCTTGTGAGATATTGAGGGATATTTTCAGAGCTGTTACTCTTACAGGGACACCTCTAACTGTAGATCTGAGTGGACTGAAGCATCTACAGTTCTACAGATTTATACTTGCATACAGGCAGTGTCACTGTGATCCTATGGTTTCATAAGATACTATGGTTTCAGAGGATGGTCATAAAAATCTGTTCAGTCCCCGCTCCGCTGTTTATTCATCTGGCACTTATTTATCTTCCTTTTATCTCCTGTTGTCTGTTATTAGTTTGCTCTGTCGGGTAATTGTTAGAAACTCAACACAAACCTCAATTTAAGAAATAAATGAACAGCCTGTGCTCTGTTATGCAAAAGGCTCTCCGTTGAGTGAGGTTGTTTTTCTAACTCGGATGTAACAGTGGGCGATCATCTAAAGCCGGCAGACAGTGTTTGTGTTAGCAGTAGATTATGGGGGAAAGGGGTGCAGGGGTAGAGAGCGCTTGGCTGTCTGGAGACAGAGTTCAGATCTCCCCTCAGGGATAGGAAGTACTTCCAATACATGTATTTTAGAAATACTAATTTGCATGTGTGCATTTCATATTTTAAATGGGGTTCTCAACTTTTTTGGCATGGCTTGTGCCTCTTTGTACCTCCTGTAATCAATCTCAGCCATTGCAAAAGTAGACTTCATAGATTTTGCATGTATTTTGCACAGTGCAACAAAATGCGTTTGCTTGTCCTTTCACCCATGTCTGTTTAAATTGAAAATGGTGGAGGTATGAGGAACTTTGCAGGTGTCACAGGGATATAAGCCATACAAAGGAATGAATCCAAATGAAAATACATTGAATTACATGCATAAGAACACTTATTTGAGATACAGATGTTTGGTACTCTGCCCATCCCTGTTGCCCCTGTACGGTGAGCCGTGGAGATCCGCAGGGTGAGTTGGGGCTCATGGTGGGGGGGGGGGGGGGGGGGGGGGAGAGATGAAGCTGCTGCTGTGTCTCTCTGCTTCTCTGTCTCTCCGCAGTGGGGGCTGGCAGCATAGCGCGGCACAGCCGAACCCAATGCACTCTGCTCCAGTCAGTGGGCTGAGGACAGATTTGATTTATGCCTCTATAACCGGAGACAGAGTGACAAGGCTCTTGCCTTTCTGTGTGAAATGCAACAGACAAGCACACCCCCCCCCCCAGCCCCCCATCCCCGCCCCACGCACACACACACACACACACACACACACACACTTCTAGCCAACACCCGCCTGCCTAGCCCCCCCACACCGCCCACCCCCTGACAAAATGTCTGCCCCGGTAGCATCCCTTTCTGCAGCAGTTTTCACAGTTAAATGCACACATTAAAACAAAACAGGGTGGCATTCATTTCAGCTTCCCTTTCGTTGACATCATAGGCTCCTGGGCATTGTATGTCATACCAGTGTGGTTTTGCAAGGATGGTTCAGGTTGTTCAATTGCTCAGCAGTGTCTCACGGAGGAAGGTGTACAGCGCATCTAGACATACCCCGCAGCAGTCGACAGGCATGCACGCCCTCCATCCTGCACTCTCTCTTCCTCCCTCCTTTCTCCTTCCATCCCTCCCTCCCTCCCTTTCTCCTTCCATCCCTCCCTCCCTTCCTGTCCCACTCCTCGTCTGCAGCAGAAGCCATTAGAGCTGTGTCACTGTCACGGACACTGAGCTGCACCAGAAACTGAGCCAGAGCTTTCTAATCCAGCTATAACTACAGGGAGATACCAGAGCATTCTAATCCAACTGTAAGTACAGAGAGATACCAGAACATTCTAATCCAACTGTAACTACGGAGAGATACCAGAACATTCTAATCCAGCTGTAACTACAGAAAGATACCAGAACATTCTAATCCAACTGTAACTACGGAGAGATAAAAGAGCATTCTAATCCAACTGTAACTAAAGAGAGATACCAGAACATTCTAATCCAACTGTAACTATGGAGAGATACCAGAGCATTCTAAGCCAACTGTAAATACAGAGAGATACCAGAGTGCTATAATCCAGTTGTAACTACAGAGAGATACTAGAGAGCTCTAATTCAACTACAACAACCCTGTAGTCTAGCTACATTACAGAGAGATACCAGAACATCATGTACAACCACAGAAAGATACTGGAGTGCTCTAATTCAGTCAAAATTCCCAGACCACCCAATGCGGTACAGAGAGGTAATGGAGCAGTGTAATACATATTATAGTCATCAGAGTTCAGCTTCCTGGTGATAAAATGCAATATGAAGACTAAATCTTCCATAGAAATACATTGAAATTGACCTTTGTCAAAATATATATAATCTATACCTCTGATCCTGCTACAGTTCTGATACCAGACCACTATAATCTTGCAACATGAAAGACTCAGCAAGAGCCCTCTCACAGTGTTGCAGTTTAGACAAAGCTAGAGCTCTTTCACCCAGTTTCTCTAGAGATAGAACGAGAGCACCACCATTCAGTTGCCCTGGAGACCGAGCTGGAGCACTGTCACCCTGTCACTGGTGAGATGAGGTAGAACACTGTCACACTGTTGCCCTAGAGACCGAGCTTGAGCATTCCCACCCCATCACCCTGGAAAGCAAGTATTGTCAACCAGTTGTCTTGGAGACAAGCTGGAACACTATGATTCAGAAGACCCAAAATGTGAGTTTCCAGAAAGCGTCCAAGCAATTTCTCACACTGCTGAAGACCTCTGGTTGTCAGTGAGTTGGACCTTGGAAACTTGAAAGCTTAAAGAAACTTTAGTCTTAACAGTAGTCTACAGCAGCAAGACTAAGATTTCATGAAGCCAGGGTTGCAAGTTGTCTTGCACCACTATTGCATTTAGGAGACATTTTTGCCATGTAGACTTTGGCTTAACTTTGGTTTGCTTCATAGATAGAGATAGATTGATGGAAACTTTATTTATCCCGAGGGAAATTGCAGATCCATACGCAATCCCCTGATGAAGAAGTGTGTTTACTTGACAGTAAGCAAGTTGCTTCTGGGTCTGAACCTCAGGTAGGACTACCAAAAAGGCAAAACAAAATTAACCACCTGCGAGGTGCAGGCTTCACATGCTACTGCACTAATCAGCTTAGCTGTAGGATGCTAGATGACAGCAGTCTTCACGCAGCTCGTACTGTCCTATCTCTTCCAAATTATTTCAGGCACAGCAGTGTGGATCAGTTAGTTTACTTCACCTGCACGAGCTATAATTCGCTCCGGCACCAGGTGTTGCCTGCAAAACGTTCATCTGTCTTGTTACAGCGATAAGCTCGGTCGCTTTCTGCGATGAGTGCACACATGTGCACATCCCATCTGTTTGTAAATTCTGCACGGTTGTTTGCTGTTGCTGCGATTTCCACTTCTGAACCACATCAGAGCCTCGGTGCCTCTGTGGAAAACCTGGGAGGCCGGAGCCTCCAGCATGGGATCCCCGCAACCGTTTAAATGCAAAAACCGGCTTTTGAAGTGAAGTGGCATTCTCCACATCCCCCTGTACCCCTACACCCCCCCGCCCTCCGCCAGTGCTTCATGGTTTGATGCTCACATGTGTCAGAGATCTGGCAGACACGGGAGAGGTCTCACCCCTCCTTCAGACCCTAAGGTGTATAGGTGAGCCTTGAGGAAACACGATGTCCCCCCAAGGACTCAAACAAACATGGTTGATATGAAATCCGTCTCCCTGCAGCTGCAGCCCTTCCTTTAGGAGATAGCTGTAGCATTCATTTAGAGTTGAGGAAATCCTGCTCCAACGGATTAAATTGGATTAAAAGCACTTTCGAATAGCCTCAACCTGATTTCTTTGATGATGGCGTTCCTACTTTGTGCACTGTGATGATGTGTTGATGTTTGACCAGGGAAGTAAATTCCATGTTTTAAATTTGATTAATTAGATTTAAAAGAGCAGGTGAAGGATTCAAATATTCTTTCAATATAATTGTTTTTATACATAATAGGAAAATAACATTAACTAAGTATATTACTGAGTATCTTTTTCAGATGTGTCCTCATGTTTGTGTACTACATGGGACAAAATATTTAAAAGTAATTGAAATATTTTCACCTGAAGATACAGAGCAGTACAAAAAACAATATTTTTGAACCTGCTGCAAGTTCTGTTTGTTGTTAGGCTCACAGACGCTTGACTGTTCTGTGATAAGCTACACCTTCAGATAACAGCATCCTATTTCCATTTTGGTAACTTTCGCTTTGATTTTCCTGTCATCTGCAGTGTGGGTGTCAGGTTTGAACTTCTTGGTGAACTGCAGGATTTGCTCTCATTCAATCCAGCCACATCGCCCTGCTTTAATTGGTTCAGTTTACCGTTAACGCTGAAGCGCGGCTCGTTTATGCCGACACACCAACCACAGTGAGGTTGACATTGGAGCTATCCTATAACAGCTGTCAGCTGTGATTTATCCTTTCAAATTTAGAATGCGATCAGGCTAATTAAGCTGTTAAAGAGAGAATGTTGAACACAAAAAAGATTGCATATTTAATTGGGCCAGTTAATTATTTGGGGGTGAAAGTTGAAGGAGGACCGTAGCACACGTTACATGGGCCCTCCGGCCTCTGTGTTTGACCACAGATTCTGCAAGACAACAATCACTCAAGGTAATGCACTCTATTTTGATCATTGTGCCATTAAAATAGGCCGCCTTCCAAAAGGACAAAATGAATCATTCTCTTCTTAATTTTAGCATTCTGCTCTTAATGTTCTTTTCTGCAACATTCATGCAACTCATTTTCCAATAAGAGAGTGGAACGCGTGTTGCTGGGTTACCTGGAGCGTAAGTGCTCTGCTGCTTCCTTGAACTCCTTCTCCTTCTTTGTGCTCGGCATGCCGTTTGGTTGGGCCTTGCATAAACACCCATGGAGTGGCATTGCTGCAGCAGAGTCACATCGCACTTTGTAACAGAGAGACAAATGGTCAATAGAGAACTTCCTCTCCTGAAAATATCTTAGCTGGCAGCTAGTCAAAGCCGCCTTGGGTATCTTGTAAGTTGCTGTGCAGATCTGACATACAGCTTTATCACACCTTTTCACTGCATGTCACCAATGTGAGAATTACAAATCCCATCATGCTCTTTTGTGGAGGCAGCCATGTTTATAATGCTTGTGCCTTATGGGATTTGTAGGCGCTCACAATCTTTTGGGGATAGTTTAAGGGTGTCTGGGACTGTGGCAACATTCCTCTTCCTCCGTATCACCCCCCTCTGCCTCTCCACATCACGACTCTTTAGTCGTGAGACATGTGACATGTGGTGGCGAGGTTGATCTGTCCCGTTAAATATGGGTCAGTTTGCGCACCCATCTGGGCGAAGGGATGCAAGCTGTGTCAGGACTCTTGCCAAGTACGTCTGTGCCCACGTTCCAGGACTGACAGAAATGATAAGTCGGCTCCTCTCCAAGAGTTAACAGTGGAAATAACGGGCATAAGCTGTAGGTCAACATTTGACAGCAAGATGCCTTCGATTGCTATTATTTTTGTATTAGTATCCAGTTACTTCACTGCTTATTCATTGTTTATTGTTTTATTGTTAATATGTCAATTAAAACATTAATTTTGAAATGACAAGTAAAATTAAAATGAAGTATAATATTTTGTGGTGCTGGTAAAGATGAAGGAAATGGAGCACAATTCAATTGAAACGGGAAAGAGAGTGTGGAGTTAAAGAAAAAAAGAAGAGCAAAGAGATGGACAAAGAAGAGAAGAGAATGAAAAACAAACAGGAAAGGGAAATGAGAGAGAGCAGGCCTTTGAAACAGAAGGCCACTTGCCTCACAGTCATCCATGCAAAATGTATGAAGTGATTTAACTGGTAAACGGTTATATAAACACAGATAAAAGGGATCAAGGAGTCCACACTACTGTGTGGGGGGATGGGGGAGAATGCTTTGCATAAACTGGTGATTCAAGCAGATTGGTTCATTCAAATTATGTTAATGCTGTAATTTTTTTTTTTTTTTTTGAAAAAATCATCATTCAAGATCAATATACCGTGTCACTTGATGTAAAGGTGGAACTGTTCTGATGTCCATTATATATACTTATCATTTGAGTCACGTTTCCAGTTTGTGTGTGTATGTGGTGTGTAGGTGTGTGTGTGTGTATGTGTGTGGGTATGTGTTAATGTGTGTTTTCTGATTTAGTTTAAGCACAGTGTGTTCACTATTGTGGTGTCGCTTCTGCAGTGTAATTAATTATGCATCGCATCATTATCTCCAGTGTCAGAATTACAATATCAAGTAGCCCCGGGAATTTTCAATGACAATAAATTATTTATCAAACACCTCACCACAGTAAAAACGATGTGCCTCTGGTTGGGGAGGCAGGCGGAGGGCGTCCGCATTGGTGCATTGACCGGTGATTGGGGGGGCACTTGCCGGGCGCAGTAGGGGTGCTCCTTTCCCTGGGGTTAGTTAGCTGGCGGGCGGGGTTCTGGCGGAGTGTCGCTGTCTTCCCTGTGGGGGCTCTCTAGGCAACCGCAGCAGCTGGGGCTTTGAGCGCCTTCCAAAAAATCTGACATCAGCCGGTTTGGAATTCCCAGTGGTGCCGCAAGTGACCGGTGAGAGAGAGAGCAAGAGAGAGAGAGAGGGAGAGAGAGAGAAAGGCGGGGTCGAGCCTTTGTTCAGAATCAGATACTGGTGACGAGGATGGGGATGGAGATGTGGGGGGGGGGGGGGGTTGGGGGTTGGGTGACACAGAGCAAAAGAGGGAGGGGAAAAAGAACCACAGTGAGGAACAAGGAAAGAAAAAAAAAAGGGAGGTGTGGACACTGGACAAAGGCAAGGAAGGCAGGGAGATTTAGTCTGTGGGAGGGTGTCACAGGATTGAGATGGGGGGGTGACATTCTCCCACCCGCCCGCCTGCCTGTCTGCCTCACCAGAGAGATGACCGGAAAGGCCTGCGCTTCTCCCACTCGCATCCCTCTTGGCCAGACGATGTGTGCTCCCTCCCTGGGTGTCAGCCCTGTCTCTCACTCACTGAGCCCCTATGTTACCCCTACCTCAGCGCCTGCAGGACTTCACTGTACACTGCAGAAAAATGAAATCTTAACAAATTAAATCTTGAATTATGAGCAATTATCTTCCAATGGGTTGAGCCAATTTCACCTCAAAACAAAATGTTTTCTCAAAGCTAGTTGAATATCCTTATAAACACAATTCTAGACCTTTCAATTCATTTCAAAACAAGAAAAAATAAGATCTGTCTATTTTCAAGATTTTTTGGCTTGTTAAGATGTTAAGAATAAGCACTGCTGTGCATGCACACTGGCCTGGATGGAGATCGGCCTCTCTCCTCATCGCACCAGTGTTCTCATTCTCTCTATCTCTCTCTCTCTCTCCGCTGTCTCTCGGCTCACTTACCAATGTCATTGTATTGAGCGAGGATGAGCAAAAGCAGGTGTGGTTATTGTGAATTTGTGGAATGATGAATCAGCATATATAATTTTTCCTACCCAAGAGTGTGGGAATCAGTGCAGGAAGAATTCAGCGTGTCTTGCGAGGTGAGCAGAAGAATCTCGCCATGAGTGAGGGAAACTTGGTGGTCTAAGAAGGGTCAGGGGTCGAGTGTACCTGAAGAAATTAGCAGTGAAAGCTGTAAACCAGCACACATGCCCATTTAGAGCGCATTACATTACTTACGCCTGAATGCAACTGACCTCTATTCGTATAGTCTCTCCCTCTCTGCGTATGTATGGCTGTCTGTTCATCTGCTCTTTGTCTCTCCTTCGTTTAACGACAAATCCCTTTGTTTTCCTCTCTGTCCACCTGCACACTCTGTCACACACAGAAAGGCAAAAAATTGGAGAAGATGAAAATTGTGATTTAGAAAATGTACATGAATACAAACATCATACACAAGCATACACTCTCTCACACTCTTCTCTTTCTCTGTACTCTTGGCCCTCAGCTTCACTCCTACTTTGTATAACTATTTGCGCCCCCCCTCCCAATCCCAACCCCCATTTTTACCCTCTGAGGATGAAAACTCCGCCTCTCACCTATGCGGTTTGATTTGCTGCGTCTGTCGCTGGCAAGCTCATCCTGTCCTTCCACGAGGCCCAATCAGAGCGTAGCTACCTGGCGCATGCTCCCTGAAGGTCCGGCACCCTCTCCCACCCCCCCGCCAACCAGGCCCCCTCTCACCCCATGGGACTGGTCTGACATCATTGCCCACCGGGTTGTTCCTGACCCACTTTTAGCAGGAGGGTCAGCGCTCAGCCTGCTCCGGGGGGTCGGCCTGGTGACTGCCGCTCTCTGTCCTCCTGCCTCTCCTCAGCCTGTGTGAGTTTAGCACAATGTTTTAGATGAACCCCCCCCCCCGGGAGAGCGGACACCAAAGAATTCAGGGATGGGGAAAGGACTCGATGCCCTTATATTTTAAAAACAAGAATGTTCTTCATCCTTGAGACCATGCTCTTTGCCACGCATCAGCCAACCAAACGCAGGCTTTTATCTTCCTCTGCGCGAGTGTTTTTTTTTGCCTTGGAACATTTTTTCTCACCTGTTTTCAGGAATATTACTCTGCTCTCCAAGGAGGACCTCTTGCTATATTGTTCATTCCAAAGCATTGTTGCCTTCGTATTACAATTGTTGAATATTCTTCATATAGTGTACGTTTGTGATAACATTATCTTAATGTTTAGGTTGCCAGGAGAGCTCTTATAAGCTTCCAACCTACACTATTCTCTTCTGAACTGGTTTGTTCATTTTATTTGTTAACACTGCTCAGATTTGCCACATAGCCAATCCCTGCGTTAGATGGAATAGTGCAAGCAGAGGCTATGTGCTGATTATGTCCTGAACATTTTCTATCTCTGTATGCAAGAATTATAACAGAAAGAATGATCATTATCAGCTAATAATTCCACAACGTGTTTTTCAGTCCGGGCATTTAATTCTGATGTGGAATGGCAGTGGTGTTAAACTCAGGTCCTGGAAGGTCACAGTGTTCAGGTCCTGGAGGGTCACAGCATCTGTTGGTCTTTGAGATGCTTCAGTTCTTACTGGATTCATTTAAATCGCTGATTGGCTTAAGAGTCTGCACACCTGGTTCCCAAACGCCTTTATTGGCTGCCGATTGAAAGGAAAACACAAAAACCCACAGACCCTGTGGCCCCCCTGTGCTGGAGTTTTACTCCCTTGTGGTATGTTGTAGTATTGCCATTCTGATTCAGATTACTGCATAGCAAACCCTATGAAGAAAAAGATCCTCAATTTTCGACCTTCTTATATTATACATGGATATATAGTATAAACCTATATCAAAAGCGTTTTCAAAAGCTTGTCTGAGGTAAGCTGAGTTGAGGTAAGGGTTATTTCAGTTTCCACTTCAGAAGCACTTTTAGTATTTCACTTCTCACCTGCTTTTAGTTCTGGACAACAAGCTTGTGTGCCTGCTCAAAAAGCGTTGCTTCATTTTTACTTGATTGCGTCTAGTGTGATGTAAAGCAGTATGTTTGGGAACTTCATTACGACAAAAGGATTGGTCTCCGGGCTCTTTTGTGCAATCAGGATCGTTTTAATTTTGCCCAGCATCTTATTCATAATTAAGATTATTGGATAGGAGCTACACTGAGGTAACACCAACACATTAGATTGCAATCAGTAAGAAGAAAAGAATAAGTTGCATTGGGACTGCTTTATTTAAACTGATGCACTTGTTAATCAGGGGAGACAATTAGAATCAAGCTCAGGGGCGATAAGTGGATCTGAAGGAGCAAAGGGGGAGAGAGAGGCTTCACAAATTTCTGAAAATGGGGGGAGTTATGACAGGTTATCAGTCACTGTTTCATAGTCAGTCTTTAATTTTTTTTTTTACTCCCTACTCTGTCAATTATCCAAATTTGCAGTTACTGTAACCAGGTTGTTAGCAGTAGCAGATGTGAGCGTAGAACACTTTCATATGGAGAGCAATGTTTTTAGGTCTTATGGAGGACGAAGTCTTTATGTTTGTTGAATGGACTCAGAGATCGACATATCACATCGTGATAGGTTCGCTCGTGTCAGTGATTGGCAGGGCATGGTAGCTCCGGCCATTTCCCGGCTCATAAAGCCCCAGCCGCTGAAGCTGTACAGTCCGCACCGCCGCACAGTGACGTCGCCTGTCCTAGGAGCTCCCCGTGAGGCTGTGATAGGCAGATAACTCCTGAGCACAGAGCATAACCTGTCACACGCCAAAGATGTCACACTTCAAAGAGTGTGCAAATGGAACGGAACATGCTCAGCTCAGGTACACCTAAATCTCCCAGGCAACCAGATGGGTAAAACCTCTGGGGCACGGTCATGGCACTTGCTGTGACACATGTAGCATTTCTCTTCCGCACCTCTCTGTCTATCTCTCTCTCTCTCTCATGTGGCAGTTTCAGTTTCAGGTCGCCTTACTGGCATAGTATGTGCTTGTACTGCCACAGTATATACATGCAGCAGTATATAAAAAAAAGCCCAGTACAGTGTGTCTCTGTAATCTGCAATCATATTTCCATGATTTATAGGTTTATTCTACAGTGTCTGCTCTGTGCTGCACCCTGTGATAGCATTCTCGTACACAGTCACGCTTCCCTTAGAGTCTACTTCTCTTGGTTCCACATTTAATCCGTTACATGAATCTCCATGTTATTCAAAATAAAATGAGAAAATAAATAGAGCAAACCCCCTCTCCCGCTTTTTAATTTAATAAGCCCGTTCTCACCAGGAAAACATTCATTATGTGCTGGAACTAAACTGTTTTAATAGATGCACTCCAGCTACGTAGGGTGAATTAATGTTTTTCTTGTCCTTGTTTCTTGGTGCTCCCATTAGGTTTGACGTAGTTTAATAAATGGAGATTAAAAAGTAAGGGGAAAAAACAAGCCTATCTCTTTCTGATCTCTCTTTATCTCTTCATTTGCCCTATTTATTTCCCTCATCCCCTCTCCATCTAATAATACTGTAATTTCTCTCTCTCTGTCTGTCTCATTCTTGTACTCCCTTTTTTCTTTCTTCTTCTTGCTCTCTGTTTCTCACTTTATATCTCATTCTTTCTGTTATCGCTTTTTTTTTTTTGCAGTTATTTATCTCTCCTTGTGGTGCCATATTACTTCCCCAACCCCACAGTGTAGGTTCTGATTGGAATTCAGCTCTGTATGTGTGTGTGTGTGTGTGTGTGTGTGTGTGTGTGTGTGGGTGTTTTGTGTGTGTGTGTGTGTGTGTGTGTGGGTGTGTGTGTGTGTGT
>JAFBMS010000001.1:4633742-4810255 GCA_019788955.1 Albula glossodonta | reverse complement strand
GGCAGAGAGAGAGAGAGAGTGGAAAGAGTGAGGGAAGGAGGGAGGGAGAGAAAAAGAAGGAGAGCACAGAATAAAAAGGAGAGCACATAGCAGCACAGACATTAGGAATGATGGAAAAAGAAGGAGGAGGAGAGATCAGGCAAAGAAGAGATGATAAAGAGACTTGGAAAATAAAGGTGGAAGGATAAAACTTTCACTTTCATACCCTCTTAATTTTATTTTATAATCCACTGAAAATAGTATTTAGAAGTTCATTTTTTATGAATTGTGAGTCAGTTAAATATGGCAGAATAGAAGAGAATAGAAGGAGAGAGAAAGGCAATTTAGAACAGAGCACAACATTTATTGATACAAATAATAATAATATATAATTAAATTTTTTTTTTTCTCCATGCATCAGAGGTAGAAAAGCCAAGGAGAGAAAGAGAGGGAGGGGGAGGGAGAGGACAGATAGAAAAAAAGAGAGAGAGAGAGAGAGGGGGGGGGCTTGGTAATAACACTAAATATGTTCAACCCCCCTGAGACATATGGGCTAATTGCTAATTGGACTAATTGGAACTTGGTCCTTAGCACAGAGTAATTAGAGGTGTGAGTGTTACTTTGGTGTCATAAAGAATGCTTTTGCTTCCAGAAAAGAGGACCGTTCATGCAATGGGAAGGCCCGTTTTTAGCTTTATGTTACATCACGTTCATTTGCATCATTTTATTCACATGGTTTGTCAAATGAACTTAATTGGTCACAGAGCCATGAAGCAATGGCTTTACCCAGCAGATGATGCAAGCTTTCTGCTCATGCATCAGCCTCAAATCTGACATTAATGCAGATACAAGGCTTTATAAGAGTACTGATGGTAGAGCAGCTGCTTCCCTCTGGTTACATACACACATGGTGGGGGATGGAAGGTGACCTGCTTTTCACACACACACACACACACACACACACATACATCACTGAGGGCTCACCCCAGCCCCTTTCTCCCGAAATTTGTGATGCAACACCTCTCTCCGCTCTAGTGCTAGCTCTCGTCACCCCGACCTCATTTTGCGCCCCTGATGTTTTCGGTTTGCGCTTCAGTGAGCTGCTATTAGGCTGACATCCCGCCCTTCCCTCCCCTCCGCTCCCCTCCACCCACCCCTCTCTCCATGTCCCTGTATTACTGCGACTAACACAGACAGAAACGGCGGCTATCGTGTTGATGCGCTGGCGGATAACAGGGCCCTGATGCGTGTCGGTGCATTATCTGTGAGTGACATCAAACAAGAACGCAAGAGCGAAACAGAAATGTGGCCATGCCACACTTTTCAGATTTAATACTAGTGATACGAGCAGCATACTCCACAAGCAGCGGTTATTTCTACCTGTCATTTAAAATCTCCCACAGTTCTGAATATTTGATCTACTGTAGGGTTACAAATGACCACTGACTCATGGGGGGAGAATTGTTGAGTGGGGATGGATTTTGTTTTATAATCCAGCCACCACCCCCCCACTTTGGGGGTCACCTGTGTTAATTCAATTCCTAAATATATTGTTTGTGCTTCAATCCCCCTACCACTACCCACACACACACACAGACACACAAATACAAAGAAATACAAAAAAACAAAAAAGAAAATAAATACATTCTCATTTTTTTCCTTTTCCTTGCTCTTCCCTTCCCTGTCCTATCAGTAAATGTTTCCCTCATGCCTTATGGAGGGTCCTGGACTTCCCCCTGCCCTGGCTCCCTTCACATTGAAACCTAGCCGCCTGGAGGGTGGTGGTTCTGACTCAGGGGCAGGGATTGTAACAGAAGGCTGCAGGTTTGAATCCATGGGGGGTTGGAATGGGGGCAGGGCATAGCTGCAGCCATGAGGAATGTGCTTGACCTGAATAGCTTCAGAGGAGTATCCAGCTGTGCAATCTGCATATGCAGATATGTAACACGGAAGATGCCCTAGATGAGAAAGCCTGCTTGGCAAAAGGAGCCCATAAGACATTCTGGGCCAAGGGCATGTCATAGATCCTCTTATCACTGATGTGATTTTGGGCCTCTCAGGGTTTTGTCATGTGACAGGTCATGTGATAGTCCTTCAAAATGCAATGGGTGATGGGTAAAGTGGCCTGACAAAGGCAGATGGCACACGGCTCATATTTTAACCTCTACAATGGTGCTCCGGGTCTCCTGGGAGATATTGCTTGGGTTATGTCAAAACCCATATGCCAGTATTTCAATAGGCCGATATTAAACCCGTGCATATCTGTGTGACTTGAATGGGAAGAAATACTCTGCTCCCTCTTTTTATTCAGCTGTTTGTGCTTTGGCTAAAATTAGCCTTAGAATCTTGGCTTGTCATGCCTGAATGGTGTGCTGAGAACAGACTTTAGAGAAATACTTCCATTTTAAACACTTTAACCTTTACATGCCTGGAAAAAATCCTGTAGGTCCTGCAGAACATCATAAAACAATGATCTAATTTCACCAATATTCAAATAAAACATTCTTCCTTTACATAATTGTATATTTTGGTATCTTGTAAGGTAACATGTTTTTAAAAATAACCTGGGCATCTCCAAGAATAAGAACTTAATATGAACAGGTGAGGCCATTTAGCTAAACTAAGATCCACACTTGCCTATAATAGACACAGTATCCAGCCTTGCAGCAAGCCTGGACTTCACCAGGGGCCTGTGCTTCTACTGCCTGACCTGGCAAACTGCTCCAAGTATTGATACCCCTTTGTGTAACACAATACTGCCTGATATCAGTATGGAATTTACTAGAAACTAGCTCTTAATAATTTAAACCAAGTTTTAATCTAGGTATGCGTCATGATGTGTGATTTTATCGTTTGAATTTGACCTTTGGCAATCATTCCATAGCCTGAGTAACACAGTCAGGTCGAGTGATGATTTTTGTGAGACAGAATCTATTAACACACTGCTGCATTTGTTCTGATCCATCTTTTTTTCTTATGCATGAACAAGATTGGTTTTTCGTTTTTCTTCGTTTTTGTTTATCCTTCACCTTCGTTCACCCTTCATTAAACCAGGAAGTCTTGCGCAGATAAAATCTCTCTGCCCTCACCTCAGGAGAGGCTGTGACCAGGACAGCAGCAGTACAAGCATGCAGCTTCAGTCAGAAAAACAAACTGTCCATGGGCTCAGCAACACATAAGAGCCCACAGAAAAAGAGCCATACAGCCTCATAGGAGCATGGCATGGCTACTTGTAAAGCTCTTACTTTATAAGACAGATTTAAGATCATCCTGGGGTAAAAGTGTTTTTTCGGATGACATCCGAAGGTCAGTCGCTCCTTCCTGTGCCTGAACGAGAGGGTCGCTGTGTTTAGGCTTGGGTTGGGCTGGGGAAAAGGGGAGAAAAATAGGTGGGTTAAATAAAAAATTAACAAAACTAAACAATCACCTGAGAGTAAAAGTGTATTTTTCAAACTTTTTTTAAATGACCCCCCCTTTCGTTCCCTCCCTCCCTCCCTCCCTCTCTCTCCCTGTAGATGTGTCCCCAGTGTTAGCGGGGTTCCTGGGTGCCGGCGTGCTGGTGGTTTCCGTGACAGTGGCGGTGTTCCTCTGGACCTGTTGTCAGCGGAGGTACCGGCAGCTGACGGGCAGCTACAAGCTCCACGGGTCTCACTCGGGCCACTGCGACCCGGCCACCGACCCACCGTACAAGTTCATCCACATGCTGAAGGGCATCAGCATCTACCCGGAGACGCTCAGCAACAGCAAGAAGATAGTGCGTGTCGCCCGGCGACAGGGGGGCCGGGGCGAGCGCGACAGGGAGTGGGGGCGGGCCGGGGGCGGGAGAGGGGGCGGGGGCGTGCTGTTGGTGGACGCGGCAGAGAACGGGCTGCTCGGGAGCCAGCCGCACCTGCAGATGAACCACCTGGTGCCCTCCGGAGGTGGGGGAGGTTCCAAGCTGGAGCGGGAGCTGCCCATCAGGGCCGACTACTGCTGCCTGGACAGCAGCTCCTCGGCCAGCAGCAGCGAGACCAACAGCACCGCCCCCAGCAAGATGGCGTCCCCCTTCACCCCGGCGGAGGAGCCCAATCTGGGTGCGCTCACCCTGGCCGTGGACTACAACTTCCCCAAGAAGGCGCTGGTGGTGACCATCCTGGAGGCCCGGGGCCTGCCGGCGGTGGATGAGGAGTCGGGCAGCTCCGACCCCTACGTGAAGATGACCATCCTGCCCGAGAAGAAGCACCGCGTCAAGACCCGGGTGATGAGGAAGACCCTGGAGCCTGTGTTCGACGAGACCTTCACCTTCTACGGCGTGGCCTACAGCGCGCTGCCCGAGCTGGTGCTGCACTTCCTGGTGCTGAGCTTCGACCGCTTCTCCCGCGACGACGTCATCGGCGAGGCCATGGTGCCGCTGGCCGGGGTGGACCCCAGCACAGGCCGAGTGCAGCTCACCCAACGCATCTGCAAGAGGAGCATACAGGTGAGGCGGGGGAGGAGGAACAACACCTAAACACATACACACACACGTTTCTTCAAGAGGAGCATACAGGTGAGGGGGAGAGGGAGAGAGAGTGGGGGAGTAAGGGATTGAGGAAGAAAGTGCACCACTTAAATACACACATACATGCACACACACACAAACACACACACATGCGCACACACACATGTGCGCACACACACATACTGAAGCTCACACATGTGTATGCAAACACCTGCAGATATGCTCTTACATGCTCATATGCACACGCACGCACGCACGCACACACACACACATGCACAAATGATACATTTGAAATGCTTAGCTTGAGATGCATTCATCACTTTCTCCCTGACCCCAGCTACTTAAGAGACCTGTTCATGGGGAGCAGAGCGAACAGCAGGGCTGCGTGCCTGACCCAGGACAGGTACAAGCAATTACAGCCATAGTGGTCGAAAAATGACTCCATTATACAGCACTTTAGCTGCTGTCTCAGTTCAGCTGGAATTAAGAGGCCTCTCACGTATATGACACTTTAATTCAACAGCTAGACTCATTGAGCTTGCCTTGTTACATATTAGTCTGTTTCATGTTAGTTCAATGCTATCCACTGGCTATGGCGG
The DNA here is from genome assembly GCA_019788955.1 of Albula glossodonta. Taxonomy (NCBI): domain Eukaryota; kingdom Metazoa; phylum Chordata; class Actinopteri; order Albuliformes; family Albulidae; genus Albula; species Albula glossodonta. The sequence continues at coordinate 4,805,197 of JAFBMS010000001.1, read as the reverse complement.
AGACAACCATTGTATCAGGACAATCCATCTCACTAAGGGACAAAAAAAAGACATTGTCACATTTTTATATTTTAGTTAGAAAACATTTACTTTAGAATTTGAGTATGCTCACCCACACCTGCATATGTGCACACACACACCTATGCTCACACACTCATTCACATATACACATGCTCACCCACCCATGTACACAATCACGTCTCTCTCTCTCTTTTACACACACACACGCACACACACACCTTTCACACACAAACTCACACGTCTCACACACAGACACACACACACAAATACACACATACACACACACTCCTTTCACACAGTCAGAAACTCACATCAAACACACACACACACTCACACACACCTTTCACAAACTCACACGCCTCACACACGGATACACACACACAGACACACGCACACACAGGAGTGCACGGAAGGTGTGTGAGCCCGGAAGGTCAGTGGCTGTATTGATTGCAGCCCCATTAAAGAGCCTTAACTGCAGGCAGGAGGAGGAGGAGAGCAGGAGCCAGGAGCGCGTGCGTTATCTCCTCCTGCAGAGGGGCATCGATCAAAGCCACAGAACAAGGCCCTGATAGTAATATCATTATCCCTGCGGCCCTACACAAGCACCAAACATCCTTACTGCCTCCTAACGCTGTGCCCACAAAGGACCAGACTTTACCCAGCCCATCCTGTTTAAACAGCGGCTGGCTGCCTCTTTCCTCTGACGCTTCACCCTAAAACCTGTCCAAATAACCCCCCTCCCCCCATTTAGATAGCACAAGCTTGACCTGTTGGATAGTCTTGTCCCTTCTATATCAGGTTCAGACAGTGGTAGAGGAAGGGAAGGGGACACCAGTATGGTTAATCTCTACTTCTTTATCCCCCTCGGTCAGCCCCGCTGTGATTGGCTGATCACCTTGGACCTCAAAACTGCCGCCAGCCTTTCACAGCGAGCTGTAAATAATGTTGAGGCCATTAGGCTGCAACACAGTATGGGCAGACACATCACAGCATAACCTTAACCCTCTAACCCCTTATACACACACACACAAACATGCGTATTCACACTCACACACAAACACTAACAATCACTGGTGCTCAGGCGCACATACAAACTCGCACACATACATTCACGCAAACTGAGACACACAAACACATACAGTCACCCGCCCACACAAATACACACATACACACAAGAACACACACACCTGCAGTGCCCCCACACAATCATTCATCAACACCTTTCTGTGCTTGGAAGAGAATGGCCTTTAATTGAATCCACTCTGCTTCCTCTCTGAAGCGGAGGCTTTTCAGAAAGGCAAGAAATCGATTCTCTTCGAGAGAAAGTGACAGAGAGAAGAAAACCAAGAGGAGGAAACATGGGACATCACAGTATGTAACTGTGATGAAGAGAATAAAAAAGAAACTGAGTGAGAGGGACGAGCCTTTGACAAAGATAAAATTTGGGGATTAAAAAAAAAAAAAGATGACCTCAGCAGTTGAAAGCCCAGCTGGGGTGAGCATGAAAGTTTAATATGAAGAAGGTTTACAATGGTAGGAAAAGATCCCCCTTAATTATTTAAGGGTGGGGCAGTAAAACTGCCACCATCGTTATGTTGGCGATATCTCAACCGTTTAGGGCTCGACCGAAAGCGGATGAGGAGCTTAGTGGCAGATAACGCCTAATGCAGGCGGGAAGTTTCATCTGCCTCTCGTTTGCATATAAAGTACCTGTGTGAGCGCTGCAGCCGCGGCCCCTGTCAGCTCGCAGCCCTGGCAGGTACGGTAGAGCAGAACGCATTATGAGACTCTGCTGTGCTTCAAAAACTGTGCCATTCTTTGATCCTCAAAATCAGCATCCAGCACCAAACAGTTAGCGCTTCCCAGGTGATTTTTTTTATTTTTTTATTTTTACCTTCAATCCGTTCTTCAATCCCCTCAGACATTCGGTGTATTTCCTTTCAAGTTTCTTACATTATGGCAAACACATGCCACAACTTAAGAAGACAGCACACCATCCAACAGGTGAAATGCTTTTGTACAAAATGCATACTCCGAATGTTCCTAATTCAATGACAAGGGTGGAGATAGAATGCATAGTTTGCTTAAGCAGAATTATTGCCTAATATATCTCTAAGCCCTTGCTCAGAAATCTGGATAATTTTCTTTAAGGTTTTTTACATTTTTGCAACCTTACATCACACATAAAATAGTTTGTATTTATATTATGTATGGTATAATTATAGTTACTAACCAGCACTATGCTCTCGGTGCGATTAATTTATGGTGTGGTATGGAAATGACCTATACAGTTATCTCCAGGTCCATTAGCACCTTGTATCGCTCCCGCACACTAGCTGTGCAGTAAATATTGACTCTCAGCCTCCTCCTGCAGAAGTGGGTGCTAAGTGGTGCAGGGGCATAAAGTTTGATTGCAATGCAGGCCCGCTGTCATTTAGACACCATTATACAGTAGCAATTGAATGAACAACTATAAACCACAGATATTTCCTATAGGCCTTGATATGGTCCACTAAGCACTGATACCAGCAATTTGACTCATGAACAGACACATACACGCACACACACACACACAAATGCATGCATGTACCTACAAATTGTCACGCATTCAAGGCAATGCACACAACACATAACACACATGCACTCATCGAACACACACAAACAAAAATACATGAAAATATGTGCAAACGCAATCATGCACACAAACATACACCCATGTATACAGACATACTGACATAAACACACACACACACACACACACATATACACACACACTCAAGCATATGCGTCGATGCATATGTATCGTTTGTGTTCACATTCATATTCATGTTTGTACAGAGATTCACAAGCTGGGATAGATAGTTCCAGGGCTGTTGTCTCCTCTCTCACACTTTCCCTGGAGTTTAGCTCAAGCCACAGCCTGCCTCCCACCACTTGTTGCCTTGGTAACACCTTGCAGCTGCATCGGAATCTGCACACAGAGAAAGAGAGTGGAGAAACAGGGCTATGAGCGACTGAGAAAGAGGGACACTGTGCACTACCAAACAGGCATAGAGGCACTGTGTGTGTGTGTATGTGTGTGTGTGTGTGAGATAGTGAATGTTTGTGTGAGCGTGGGTGTGTGTAACACGTGTTTAAATGTGAGTAAGTATGTGTGTGCGGGTGTGTATTTGCATGTGTAATGCATGAGTAAGTAGGTATGAATATCTCTGACTGTGTGTGTGTGCATCTGTTTTTGTGAGTCAGTGTGTGTGCATGTAAGTGCATATCAGTGTACTGACAATCTCTGCTGTCCTCCTTGCTGCAGTGTGTGTGTGTGTGTCTGTGTGTCTATGTATACTGACACTCTCTAGTCTCCTTCTTTTACTGTGAGAATGTGAGTGAGTGTCCCTGTGCTCATGTGCACATTTATATATACTGACGCCCTGCCTTCCTTCTTGCAGTGTGTGTATGCGTCTCTGTGTACGTATGCATGTGTGTGTGTTTGTACTGACATTCTGTCTTGTCCTCTTGCAGTGTATGCGTGTATGCTGACACTCTCTGCTCTTGTCCCTGCAGTGTGTGAGTCGCGGGGAGCTGCTGGTGTCTCTGTCCTACCAGCCGGTCACCCACAGGCTGAGCGTTGTGGTGCTGAAGGCTAAACACCTGCCCAAAATGGATATCACAGGCCTGTCAGGCAGTGAGTGTCTAATGTCATTTTCACTCAAACACTGGAGAGCTCACTGTGACACGCTAAGCTTTGCACACATATTGGACTTAAATCACATACGTGAGTCTTCATGCAGACAAATGAAGCTTCACTCACATGAATGAAGTTCAGTCAAACACATGAAACTTCACCTCACATTAGGCTTCAATCACATGAAGGAAGGCTTCAAACGTCATGTTGTAAATGTACACCTAAGCCCTCACAGCTATTGGACTGTACCTTTATGTATGTTTATTTAACATCATCTTTACATTGTGCTTTATGCATGTTTATGGTTGAAACTCATAACAGACCACTTAAAGGTACACTCTGTGTGCTTACGTAGAGTCAGAGCAACTTACCACTTCCATTTCAACTCAATCTGCATGCAGATAAATGTAATCTGTGCATATCTCTAGAATTAATGTTAAGTACATTGACACACTGACAGTAGGTTTATGGGACCTGTCATGTAGCTCTTTAAAAAAGTAATGAAAAACACCTTCAGGCTAGAAGAGCACTTTTGACTTGCACAGTGAATTGTGTGCAACACAGCAGGCCTGTAGAACTTCCACACAGCAGTGGCGTGTCAACTGGCTTACAAAACAACACCTCTGACAATAGGTTAGGCAGCAAGACAGCAGGGAGTAGTGAAAGCATCCCCAAACGTAGAATGAAAATACAATTTCACCAATCATGATTCTTTTAAAAACTAATAAATGTATAAATATATAGAACAAAGAGAAATGAACCCAGTTTTTGAGTTGCTGGGAGGTCTATATCCTCTCCCCTGAGAGATGAACTAGGCAGCTAGTTCAGTTAATGCTGAGGTATCTACATACTGCTTGCAGTGAAATCAAAATGGTACCAGTGTTGGAGTTTGCTCGACTGACAAAATGCTGGTGTGGGCCTTTAAACTGTAGGGGCTGGGATAGTCTGTGGCTAGCCCTGCTTTAGAAGAGCACCAGAGTGTGCTGTATTAGGTTGTTACTCGGCACATAATTGGTTAGTTCAAAGAGTTAATAATATAGTTAAGTAACCTTGCCTTATTACTTCGGTTTAATTTGGATGATGAAAACCAGTGCACCCCGTGACTCTCGCGGACCAGGGCTGGCCACACATGTGTAGGAATTGGGTTTCAGTCAGGATGTGTTCCCTCTATCGTCTCACCACTCCGTCTTTTCTCCTCACTCCCCCCCCCCCCTTCCCCCAGACCCGTACGTGAAGGTAAACGTGTTCTACGGCCGCAAGCGCATCGCCAAGAAGAAAACGCACGTGAAAAAGTGCACGCTCAACCCGGTGTTCAACGAGTCCTTCATCTACGACGTGCCGGCTGAGCTGCTGCCAGACATCTCTGTGGAGTTCCTGGTCATCGACTTCGACCGCACCACGAAGAACGAGGTGGTGGGCAGGCTCGTGCTGGGCACGCACAGCCCCAGCTCCTCTGGTGCCACCCACTGGCGGGAGGTCTGCGACAACCCCCGACGGCAGATCGCCAAGTGGCACAACCTCAGCGAGTACTAGAACCCCATCCCTTCGACCTCCCCCAACACACACACGTACACACACATGTGCGCGCGTACACATACATACACACGTGTGTGCGCCGGGGGAGTCAGAGAAAAGTCCCCCCTTCCCTCTTTCAGATGGTGGTGACTCCTCTCACATCATTTTTATCCTCCTGAAAATGCAACAGCCGAAAAAAAACAACAAGGGGGACTTGTACAGTGAACTGTTTGCGTCATTGAAAAAATATAATAATTAAAAAAATAACCATGACGATTACTATCATAACAGGGGCTGACAAAAAAAAAAAGAAAAGAAGGACTTTTTGGAGAATTAGAGCACAAATTATCATGAGTCACTAATAACAAAGAAAAGACTGAATGATTGGTTGCAATGAAGAAACCAAAACTTATCAAAAGAAAAAGATATATACAAGACTGTTAAAACAATTGATTTGGTCCCATACTGTGGGAGAAAAAGAAGGGGGGAAAGGAGGGATGGGTGTTATCCAAGAAAAAAAATATCATGTTTTAAAAAATGAAAGAAAGACAACAACTGAGAGTTCATGTGTCCATCCCACCCCCCTCTGGCCTCCCAGGTTTTGTATTGGTGGTGTCTACTTTCCATTTATTGCATGCCTGAACAAAGAAACAAGACATTCAATGGAAAAAAATGTGATGTGAAGACGCAGTGAAGTACAGTACATGCTACTGGAACTATTTAGTTATTATTTGTTCTGTCCTCCTTAATTCCACAAAAGGGGTGAGGCAAATCCAGAACAAGCCCAAACCACGGGTGGGTGGTGGGGAGGGGGGGGGGGGGGGGGGGGGGGGGGGGGTGGGGGGGTGGGGTGAGGGGTGTTGTAGGGTAGAAGATGATCAGGGAGGGGATAGCTTTCCTGATGGGTTAGATTTACCCCCATCTCTCTGTTTGACATTCAGAGAAAGCCAGAATCTGCTCATGAGTCTCTAACGTCATTGTTTGTGATCGATTTCTTCCCCCAAGCGCCTAAGCCTGTGACGTTAGCTCTGAAAACCGTGAAACTTGGAATGCGATTGTTTGATATGGATGGTCTATGAATATTTATTATTATATATAATATTCTGTCTTGGGCAGAATATATTAATGTATTCACCCCCTGAATATATAAAAATACAGTTAAACCATTCCCATTTACAAATGAAAAGCAACATGCAATATTTGGGTTGAATGCATTCAGAATGTTCCTCTAGTTTATTTTTTTTTAAAACTACTGTTTAAAACTAATTTTTTAAACAATCATTTTAAGAAAAGTTTTCAAAGATAAAAAATATGTCCCTATATGACTTGGTTGTGGTTATGCAGTACAGTTTGTTCAAATACAGTGCCTGGATGATGAATCTTTTTATCTCCAGGGTATAGCAAGTGCCACAATAAAATAATACCTGGGGGGCCAGCTGGAGGGGGGGGGGGCTTTCACCCAAATATAAACTCAAAATAACCCCGTATTAGTCCTGTGAAAACCAGATTGGGAGATTTTATTTCATATTGGCCAAAGACAAAAAAAAAGCTTGACAAGATCTTTTCTGATACTTTTTGCAATTATGAATTCTAATTAGTTTTTTATTCATTTTTTTTCTGTTTATATTTTCCCCCTCTACCAAGACTCTTTAGAGATTTATTCTGTTTCAGAACAGTGAAGCAGTACGTGCAGAACACAGATGGATTCAGGCCTCACTGTTCTCTGAAGAAAAAACATAAATAAAAACCCCACTGTGCTCTTCACAGCATCACATTTGCTGTGGTTATTACTTTTGTGATGAGAACTGTACTTATTACCACAGAGTGCGCTACACTGTAAATTGCATTGTAATATATAGCAAACACTGTCTGTGGCTTCTTAATTGAACTGTGTAATAATAGCGCCATGCCGCTTTGAGCCGATAGTATACATGAGTACAGTTTGTATTCTGATCGACAGATTGACAGGCAGTGCTGTGGGCCTGTGGTGTCTGTTCAGAGAGGCCATGACCCCGTGACCCTGTCTCCTCTCAGTAGAACTGTCTTTCGTTTATTGTGACCCTTAGATTATATCTGCACCTTAATCATGTTTACCAATGTTAGAATGGGTATATGTATGTGTGTGGCGTGTGTGAGTGAGTGTGTGGGAGTGTGCATGCATATGTGTGTGTGCTTGTATGGCTGTGTGCATGTGCATTGGTGTGTAAGTGTGTGTTAGGGTAATGGTAGTTCACAGAAATGCTGGTGGGCAAACTGAGGCATGAAAAGACTCAGAGATGGTATTGAGCTGTGTTTTCTCTTTTTGGGTTCATCGCTGAAACAAAGTGGAACGGAGTTCTCCTGCTCCAGAGGGTCCCTTAGGAAGACTTTGAACTGCTCAGATCCCGGAGTGATCAAAAACCTGTATTTCAGCTGCTTACGTCGCCCTCTGTTCAGCCTAACCGTTTCTGAAGTTGTAAAATGTAACAGCCCAGTCAACACCAGTAATGCTGATTATTCAGCAGTCTGTCTCTGTGCACTGTTGGTACTTGCAGATGTTCTTTTTTTTTAAAAGGCCACACTTTAGTACAGTACAGTGGCATGGGCTGGTTTTTTGATGCACGTCAATGGCTTTTCAATTACCATTCTCCCAGCATGGCACCTGTGAGACTTCTCTGCTGGGAAGAAGCTTGGTACCTGTCTGCCACAGTGCAGGTGATTTGTGACCCTTAGCCTATTGTGACACAACAAAGCTGAAGTTGATTATATATTAGTCTGTCCAATTGCTTGGGCTTCCCATTTTGTCGCAAATCTCAGTTAGCTGTTGGGCGCAGATTGAGTATATCAACACACTGGAGGCACTTGTCAGAAAGCTCTGTCAAAAAATTAATCACTTAATTAACAAGTAAATACTAGAAATGTGACGGTAAATACAGTACACAGCATTGGGAATGAAGGATTACTGTACTGAATAAACAAATGCCTTAGCAGCTTGGAATACTACAAACCTGCTCGAGCAGAGTAGTACTGTACTAGTCCTTGTGGCAGAATTTTCTCCATTTATTGTAGCTCATTTGAAAAAGCCTGAAACCCAACTCCTCCTGTTACCTTTTGGTATGGAAAAAGTGCATCAGCAGACTTTAAAGTATGTATGCATTGACTGTGTGTATCTGTATGTATGCATTGACTGTGTGTATGTGTATGTATGCATTCACGTGGGAGGGAGGCTGTCCTCTTTCGCTGCTCTCAGAAGGAAAGAGGCATGCTGTATATATTGTAACATAGTGAATCTACAACCTTGCTCTTGTTTTTTTTATTATAATTTTTTTTTTTTTACAAAATATACATATATAATAAAAAAAGCATTGCCATCAGCTGAGTCTAGGTAACGAGAATCACACCCTGGCAAAATTTGTATAGGAGCACACTGTATAGAAAATGGAAATCACATTTTATTTTGTACTTAATGTCTTGTGAGGACCAGAGCTTTGCTGTTATTTCTTTTTGAATGGGGAGATGAAAACCTGAGTGGCAGCAGGAATTGTAATTAGATGTGTGCCGTCTGTTTCTCTCTTTGCATGGAATATTTGCAAATAAGAAAATTCAAGACTGAAAAAAAAAACTTTTCAGCAATGTTTACCCAGAAACGGCCTCCTTTTGTACTTGGGTTGAAATCAAGACATCAAGTAAATATCTTTTTGGCGCAGTAAAATGTGAGAGGCAGTCGATTGAATAGGCTCTCCCAGCAGTAATAACACCGGACAAATACAGTAATCGCCGTTGTGCTTTGTCAGTGTGCACTGTAAAGAAACACTTGCTCATGGGAACAGATATTCTGTTTTCTTGTCTTTTTTTTTTTTTTGAAGTTCTGTTTTTTTGTAGAGCTCTTTGTGTCTGTTTAAGAGGCTGTCAGTTCCATCTATGGTTGAATATAACGGACGTGAAAGCTCCTGAACCCACCGTCAAATCAAATTAGCGTTCACATGGTAACCTCAAATGGTTTCTGTTCCCCTGGCACAGATGTGCGCGATAGACTCAGACAAGGTCCTGTGTGCCCATGGCCTCATGTACCCCTGTCCACTGTGCAGAACTGTCTCTGCCCGGGCCCCCAGAAACAGCCGAATGGGAGCTTTCCTCAATTTACAGTCTAGCCAATCATCAGAGAGATGCTCCTCTGTTGTACGATGCTGTTGTGAGCAGCTAACTGAAGCGGATCTAATGGGTTGGGGGGCGGGGGCTATAACAGATGTTGAAACATTTTTTTTGAGTGGCTTGACAAGAATACCAAAACATGGCTCAGGGGGGGTCGGGATGTGGAGATTGAGGCGATTATGCATTTGGGGGGGTAGGAAATGGGGTTTGTTGTTGGGCGTGTTGTTGTCATAAGCGTTTCAAAGCAGAGTGGCCAGGTGGGGGCGCTCTTCAGAGCTGCAGCAAGGGGGAGGTAGCGCAGAGGGGCTCGACTCTCGGATCCTGTTGCGCGTCCAGATGGACTAAGTACAGCACGACGCCATCCGCACTGGGATCCCCTTCTCTCCATTTACTATTTAAATTTTTTTTACACTTTATTATTCTCTCTCTGCTCAGCGTTTTTCTTTTCATCCTCCATCCTTGCCTTCTCTCTCAATTTGCTTCAGTCCCTTTCAATTTTCAGTCCCTACATCTTTCTCTCTTTTTTTATTACCCTGCGAGAAGGGTATTGCATAAATTGTAGATACATATGCATATTTGTTTTTTTTTTCTTGTCTTTGTACTGCGGCTGTGGTATCTCTCTTAGCAAGGTTCTGATGTGATAGGAATGAGGAAATGTATAATTATAGAGAGAACTGTTAGCATGCTATTCCTCCACATAGGGCTCAGCGGATCTGCTGCAGTACAGTCTTACAGATTTATTGAACTTGTTACCAGGGAAGGGGGGTAAATTCAATTCAGGCAAACCAAGGTGAGAGAGAGGACCTGCTGCACAATGTATGCTCTTCGTTAAAGCTCAGAGGGAGAAGGATGCGCTTTTCTCTCTCGCAGAGAATGAATGAGCGGGATGGTACAGTGTGACTCACTCAGAAAATGCCATGTGTCCATGTGTGTAAGGGCCAGATGGGATGAGACCAAATCAGAGTCTTTGTCCAGTTTCATGTGTATCCCTTAATCTATGATGAAAGTCGCTGTGACGCTGAAAATTCTGGAAGCTACTCTCTCCCTGAGCATATAGGATAGTTTCATGCAAATCAAATGTGATACCACACTGCATTAGCTGCTGTTGTCCACTTCCACTTCTTCTGGTTTTCAGGCATACGTCAAGAGTCTATAAGAATAACCTGGCTTTTGTGAATCAAAGAGTTCTGTGGTGTACAGCATGTATGCAAACTCTGGTCTTACATCGTTGCAATGTAACCCAAAGCCCTCCCCAGAGAGAAGACCAACCGTTGTTCTACATGTGCCTCACTGTCTAGTGTTATTTCACCACCAGGAAAAAGAAGGTCAAAACTAGTGATGGAGGAACAAGGCATTATGACATCACAAATGGGCAGGGCTACCATTGTGCCATTGTACTCAGAGCCATTGATAGAGACCTGCATCAGATTTGCCATTGCCTGACTGTTTGAACCCATCATTGCGTTTTGCTGTGGAGAGCAAAACTTTTTGTTTGGTTCAAAGAGTTCAGTGGCTGACAGCTCATGATAGCGACACCTATTAAGGGGATCATGAAGCCTTACTTTACTATTACTAGTCAAGACACATGTTACCGCTCTAGACCAGAATACTGGACACGAATAAGACCAGAATAAGACACAATGTATGTCAACGTACTCTCCACTCCTGTCCCACACAATGTTGTCTACATAAAATATGCAGTGTAGTACAGAGAGCAAGCACATGGTGGACGGTGCACCACATCACAAAACCATGGAGTCTTTTGAGAAATTTCACCATAGTTTAACGTGTCCACCAGGTAATGCTCCAGGTTATGGTGTAATTTCGATAACGCTGTGATGTGTCATTGTTTTGATTTCTTATCAAGTATCCTGTTCACTGAGCTTTTGAAAGCAGTGTCTTTCTGTCTGGTGTGTACTATTCCCCTGACCTGGCTAAGGGCTCTGTATATGTGCTGATTTTTAGGGTTCCCTCTCTAAATCCCCAACAAATACCCCCCCCCCCCCCTCTCTTTTTCCCTTTTCCCCCCCCCCCCCCCCCCCCCCGAATACTCTTCCTCTACCCTATCTCTCTTTTGTCGTCTGGTCTCTTGTACTATTGAACTGAACTGGGGTTAAAATATAAAAAAGAGAGAACTCAATTGTAGTAATTACAATGACCTAAATTGATATTGATGATAATTTTAAGGTAAATAACTTTTACGTGGAAAAAATACAAATAAAATCAAGTAACCTGAACTGTGTTTAAAGTGCATAATGCCATAAAGTCTATGCTGAATATATTACACTAATGCTAACTTGTATGTTGAATTTGTTAACACACATTGAACGTGCAAATAAAAACTGATACACAAACTCTGTCACCAAGTTTTTCTTCCCTTGATGAGAACTTCTCCTCATAGTCACACTCACACACACACACACACACACACACACAAATATGCACATACAAAAAAAACTGCCATACAAAAAACTGAATTGACATAAAAACTAATGCAAACACAGACATGCAACATACAATGATGCAAATATCTGTGCAGACACCTACTACATTTTACATTCAGCCATTACTCAGACACCCTTATATGCAGTGACTACACACATACACAGATGTTTGCACACATTTCTACACTGACACACACATTGTAGGCTCACAGATATAACAATAAAATACAACACATTTGTTCATGCAGAGATATAGACAGGCCCACACACACATACTCCAGCATTAATAATAATAGATACAGCACCCAAATACATAGACACAGCATTGCATACAATACACAGGGACAAACACTCCTAAGGCATGCTGACGTATATTGCGCGCTCACTTACGCAGACGCACGCACAGTCCAAGCTTACTGAAGACCAAAAACGTTTCTTCACAGCTTTTATTAGAAATACAAAATTTAAATGCAGAAGAAAGATTTTATGATGGTGCTTACAGATGGTTTTCCCACGAACAAGAAATTGTAGCCAGAGTAAAACAAAATGTAACATTCAACACTTAACTTTGGCCTATGAAGGTGGTGAAGTAGCCTATACTGGTGTTCAAATTACGTACAGTTATTGTACAGTAAGGGCTAGACCACACACGTAAAGTATTTGTGTGCTTACAGAAATTCATAAATGCAGTTTACCTCACGTTGGGAAAGTACAATAAGTTAATTAAACTCCACCCTTCCGTGAAACTACATGAAATGTGTTGCTATCGCTGACTAATTTAGACTCCAGGCTGCATTTCAAACCGCCACCGCAAACTGCTGAGTGACAGTAAACTAGTCTATACGTACGGTCAACTACACATACAACTCGTCGGACAGAAGGACCCAGTCGTTGAAAGCTGCGTGCAGTGGGTTCGTCGTGTGTTTACACTGCGTCTACATTGCGTGTGCTCACTGGATAACTTCAAACTTTGGCACTTATTGACTATTGAAACAATAGCAAAATAATTATGAAGCTGGAGGTTCAGTGACACAGGTAAGTGTTTCTATATAGTAAGTACTCGAACGACATAGCTTTCCTTCGTTTCGGTAAGAATATCCAACTTAATGTTACAATGACCAGCTAGTGTACTGCTTGCCTAGTTATGGTGCTGTATTTTATACAAAGCGGTAAGTTCACACTGATAGGGACTCTCAACCTAGAAACATGGTGCAAGTTTTGGACAATGGGTTAAAAACATGATATGTTTAGTATAGATTAATATCTTTAAGCAAAGTAGGTTTTCATTCCCAGGGAAAGCCGAAAAACTTGGGAGTTGAATTTGCCCTCAAAACGTAATTCATTTCGCCTTTTCAGCACTCCTAGTTGCTCACGTCAGTATAACTTGCTGAAAAAAATGTCCTTTGTTTGCATGACTTTCGCTTGTCCAAAACGTCCTTGCTGTGAAGAAATTCTGGCCATCTGTATATCTATATGTGATTTAATTAGAATAAAAATATTTTAAATTAATAATGTTGTTTAGTTGGTAGTTATCCTCTCTGCTATTAGCATAATAAGTAGCCTACCATAGTAGTTTAGAAATATATGATTGACATTTTTGAATTTTGTGCTCTCGAATTAATTATAATGGTGCTGAATGTTATTTAATGTTAACCAATCTGGCATAGCTTCAGGACAACATTTCTGCGTGTTAGACATAAAAGTGGGTGTTGTATGACTTATATCGCTTTCAATGCAACTTTCAACGTATTTCTGGCTACTGCTTTCTTAATTTTCAGTGTTAAAACTGACGTCGAACGTAGCGGTGTTAATTTAACTGAAACTTTCTGGAAAAAAATATATTTATACATCTCTTAGGTACCTTTAAAATGGTCAACCTCTCAGGCCTATCACAACTACAAGCCCGGGGTTTTTCCTAAGCGTAGTGCCCGTGGTGAAATGAGTTGAGAACAAGGGCAGAGCGCCCGGTCGTTTGCAGTGCAGTTTCTCTTTTCGTGCCTTTTTACCAAGAGCAAGGCTACTGTTAAGCTATTTGGTGCTGAGAAGGAAAATCCATCTGAATGATACCTGACGTTAACCTACAATTTTAAAAGTAAGAAGAAAGTTTGAATAAATTATGTCCGATGTAAAACAGTGAACATGCACCCAGATCTATCTCAGTGAAGGAGAATAACAGGTTTGCGTTGATCGAGTGAAAGACACCAAACCCACCCGCATCTAAGTGATATGCAATAAGGAACCTAACTGAAATCAACAACAATTAAATAATGGCAAACAATAGACTTTTATTGGAATCGTCGTCTATAGCGTAAACATTTAATTATATAGAATAAAGAATTATATATTTTACATTACTGAAGTCTGAGTGTGTGGCTATATGCAGTTTTAGGCTATACTTAAGTGTATGTAAATATAGATTTTTAAACATTTTTCGTAGATCCAATGACAAAATGGACTGGAACTGAGTTTTCCATTAAAATGTTTTTCTCCTTAGGAACTCACTGAAAACTTTTGCTCCCTCTGAATTGTAAAAGAATTACAATGGCTCAAATAGACACCTCAACAAGTTCTGGACCTTGTAATGGGAACAGTGTCGCGGATACAGGAAAGATGTCCAGGGTATCAGTCCTGCTATTTTGTTCTATAGCTTACCCCCTTTTACGCAGGCTTTGTGTAGCTATTTTGTGAGGATGTAGCACGTGGGAAATAGGTGCTTAACAGGTGCGTTCATTATTTGTTACTGTCTCAGTGATTAGAACAGCAGCTCTGACGGTGTTATTGTCACATGTTAATCCAACTCAGCAGCACATCGCGTTATCACATGAGCGCAGGCTATAATTAGCCAGTTCCTCTTTATTTTCGAGGGTGCAAAGTGTGTCATAGACCCGTGTGACATTCGAAAGAGCCTTTAAACTGCGTTAAAATGTTGAAGAGACACCCCCGCATATACATTGAAAAAATAAAGCAAAAATAGGTCGGCTTTCGCCTCTACCCAGGAAGATTGTATGACCCGTTAGCGGCTAGTGCCACTTCAGATTGACCCATTGTGAGTGTCATTATCCTGCCATTCAGCAAGCCTGTGTGCGTGCGGGTGCTCCAGGTTGACCCAGGCGACCACCCTACATTAGTGTTATTGCAGTTTGACAGTGCTGTTGTGTCTGACACGGCTGCTCATCTCTGCTCGTTGAACATGATGTTGTCTGTGATGAGGTCTGCAGTTTTAACAACAGCAAAAATGAAATTTTTTTGTTTCTCCAGGCCCGGTTTTGTGGATGGAGTCATCGCGGGGGTCGGGGGCATCGGGTGGCCTGTCCCGCGAATACAAGCTGGTGATGCTTGGTGAGGGAGGGGTGGGGAAAAGCGGTGAGTATAGCTGTGGTTCCTCCCTCTCTCTGTCATCCATCTCTCTGTGCCTCTCTCCTCTCTTTTCGTCTCCTTTTTTTCTCTGCATCTCTGTTGCACCAGCTCTTTCTGTCTCTCCCTCACCCACTCCCTCTCTCTGTCTCACTCACTGTCTCCCCTCCTTCTTGTTTTAACCCTTATATTCAGATTAAAGGAGTTTAATTGCTCTATCACTCAGTCACCCTCTCTCTCTTTCCCTCTGTCCTTCCCTCCCACTCCATCTCTCTCTCTCTTTCTCTTTAGTTGTTAGGCAGCAGGTACACATTTGGCTTGTGATCTGCCTGAGCTTCATCCACAGTTTCACTGAGTCAGCCAGTGGGGTAATCTTTGTCCGTTGCACAAACTCATTTTTGTTTTAAGTGTCTCTTAGCAACAGTGGGGCGGGGTCATGGCCTCGATGCTCTGGCACCTAGCAACTATTTTTCCTTTTTGTGGCTGCTGTTGCCGTGGAGACTGGAAGGATTCACCTGGCATAGGTAGAGAAGCAGTAATTGTGCCTCGGAGGAGATGGCAAGGACCGAAAGCTTAACTCATTTAATTCGTGCTCAGTGTCATCTTGGAAAACCAGAAAATACGCATACAGTAATGCACATGCATATGTGTGCACATGGACAAATGCATGTATACACATACACACGCAAACACAAAGTACATCAGACATTAGAGGCATCAGACACGCACCCACATATGCATGCATACAGACTTGCAGTCGAACACACACACACATTTATATTTATGTTTATGTATAAATAAACTTCTTGCAAAGGTCTCACCCAGTTGCAGTCTGTGACAGACATCCCTGTCTGCAGGGAAGGGAACAGTGAGATGGTAGGAGGCGGGAGGGGGGGAGGTGTTGGTTTAGAGGGGGCCAGAGGAGCGATGAAAAGCGAATGAGATGGGGGAAGGACTGCCAGTCTGCCTTACCTTGAGTTGGGAAAACACCCACATGTCTGCAACCCCCTAACCCAACATTCATTAAAATTTCTACATGGATGTCTTATTTATTGGATTTGATAATAAAACCCCTCTTCATATCAGACATTGCAAAATGTGTTAGCGTGTCTTTCTTGATTCTCCTCTTGACTGCTGTTTTGTTATGCATGTTGGACTATATTTTTTATGATAGGTTTTTTGTAAATAAAGATATTATTATTATTGTTATTGGTCTGTCTTTATTACTCTGTCTTTATAGAAGTTACTTAAAAGGTTAGCTGCAGTATAATCATTGTATTCGCTCCTGTTAACATTAAGGTCAAAGTGCTGGATTTAATAGCCCTTCCGTAGATGTGTTTGAACAAAAGAGAGACAGTGGGGGCCAGGGCTAGTTACAGGTGCATAAGGAGGATGTAACTGGATCTGCATCTCACCATCCCTCGTCTCTTCTCTCTGTCTGCAGCCATTATCATGCAGTTCATCAGCCACAGGTTCCCCGAAGACCACGACCCCACTATAGGTGAGTGTGCGTACGTGTGGGTATGTGTGTTTGTGTGAGCATTGGTTTTGAGTGTGCATGCATTTGTGAGTGTGTGGTTTTGTTAGTGGTGTTTCTGGTGGCCAGTGTCTGTCCTTGCTTGCAGTATGTTGCCATTTATAAGAGCATGTGTCTGTATGCAACTACCAGCATCTGCACCTCTGCCTTTGTGTGTGCGCTTGCATGTGTATGTTCTAGTAGGGGCCACACGTTTCTGTGGGCCTGTCTCCTGCTGCTTTGTCTGTCAAGCTCTATATCTCTGTCCTGCAAATAGCCCCAGAATCACTCTGCTTGTATTGTGTGTGTGTGCGTGTCTGCAGTGTCTTGTGTGTGTGAGTGTGATTACCTGTGTCAGTAAAATCATTCCATACTGGTGTGTGTGTGTGTGTCCTGTGGCAGGCTGTGCATGTTTGTGTGCGTGTCTCAAAGCACAGCTGTGAGCATGAGTGCGTGTGTGTGTGCGTGACCCTATGTTTGCGCCTGCATTGAGCTCTGAGTTTGTTTGTTGTGTGTGCCCATGCTCTCCCCACGTGTTCCTTCAGAAGGAGAAATGGAAAGCAACGCACCCACATGCTGTTCTAAAAAGGCTTGACCCGGGGTGATTTATTACCCAACTATCCTTGCTCCTTCGCCTTGTCATGGTCTGTCTCTGGGCCTTGCCCCTTCCCTTTCCCACCCCGACCGTACACTCACCTCCGTTTCCTCCCACAGAGGACGCCTACAAGACTCAGATTCGCATTGACGACGAGCCAGCCAACCTGGATATCCTGGACACAGCAGGACAGGTAGGTCTTCGCCAGGGAGGGAGAACCCAGAAATCCCACCTTCATAAAGGAGGTGTAACACCTCAAAGAGCACGTCGTAACTGTGTTATACAACATTCGTAAACAGACTGTATCTGTGTAATAACGCTTAAGTATTTCCTGGCATACGCTAATCTTGTGCATCATGTGTGAGATATAAAAAAGTAGGCACTAAAAAGAGGTGGTGCATAGCTGTGTGTAATTTGTAATAAAGCACAATATTTACTTAAACTTTTATAAGGCCATGTACTTGCCTTTGTGAATGCCATGTGAAGCTGTACGTACTATCATGTGTCTTACATATGCAGAGAATATATTATTCATATTTTTAATATTTAACATGCATTTTTCCTAAAAGGGTTTGAGCCAGGGTGAGATTTACTGGGCGAGACTGCTAGTTCCTTTACTGTGTCACTCGACCAGCTCTGACCCCGCCCACATCCCTGTTCCTCTTTCTCCTGGTCACTTCCTCTTTCTCTTTGCTTGTCCCTCTCTTGGTCTGAAATTGAAGTGCGAATTCAACTGTGTGCTGAGACTTAATTTGGGCCCAATGGTAAACTTCTCCACAGTACTGACAACAGCCACATGTCACAGTGCATGGGCACAGACGGTGTTTTCTCCAAACAAAATTCCTTCCTCCTTACCTGGCATATAATCGAACAAACAGATTAAAACCAAAAAAAAGTTTAATGTATCCATTTATTTTATTTGGTTTCAGTTCAAAAGCAGGTTTGCTAGTTTCAGTTCAGTTTTCATGTTTCTTGTTTTTATATTTATATTTCAGTTTACAAAGGTATCTTTTCACACCTAGTTTTCATCTTAGTTTTAGTTGTTGATAGTGGCCATATTTCACACCAGTGAAATACATGGATGACATGCTGGTGATGCACAGGTATGATGTCACACCAGTGAAGTCCAGGCATGTCATCACAGCGGTAAAATACAGTCATGCTGGCACAGCATACAATAAAAAGGTATGATATTACTACAGTAATGCACCAGCATAACATGACAGAGGATAAATGAAGGACATACGGTCAGAACTGGTGATTTAGAGGCATGTTATCACATAGGCTAAAATGTAGACACACTAAAACAAGAGGAGGTATATAATTACAGGTGAAAAAAAAATATATGTGTGTGCGCTGTAGGGCATACTTTGAAATACAGTGATATGCAGGCAGGATTTCACACAGGGTGAAACAGACTTATAGATGAAGCAGAGGCACCATCTCATCATGATACACAATCACAACCGTCACAACAGTGACATACGAGGCATGACATGAGATGTAAGATGTCAACACACGCTTCCCATTGTTTCCCAGAACGCGGCTGTACTTTTCCAAACATACCTCCTCTAATCCCTCTCCTTGCCCGAGGCTCGAGGAGGTATACGCTCCTCCTGCCGGTCTCCCCCCCCCCCACCCCACTCTCCCTCTCCGCCTGTTTGTACTGGTGCTTGGACATCGGCCAAACCCACCTGCCCCACCCACCTATTGTCTGTCTCTGTCTCTCTCTCTCTCTCTGGGTACAAAATCAGTGAATCACCTCCCCCTCTCCCTCTCTTTCTTAGACACAGACACTTACATCATGCCTGTCACCAGCTCCATCCCTCCCTCCCTCCCTCCGTCTCTGTTGGCTCTTTCCCTCTCATACTCATCTCTCTCTCTTTTTCTCTCTGTGCTCGGGCTGTTTATCCCTCCCTCCCTCCTCCTCTCCTGCAGGTCTTAAACTTCCTATCTCCAGGGGCTGCTCATCTCTCACTCATGGCTCTGCCTTCTTGAACCCTGGTCAATTTCATCATTTAAATAACCACGCTGTGTGTAGCACGCAGTTGGTTAAATCATTTGTCTGGCGGTAATTTACAAATGTGTTCTCAAAGATAAGATGAACATGCAGAAGATTCTGTGTTCTTTTTCACACCCCTGTGAATGCAGTTACAACACCCCCCCCACAAACTCCCCGCCCCCCTTTTCTGGTCCTTGAAAATGGACAATCCCCGGGGCTTTTACAGATGCCTTTCATCCAGCACTTCAAACAACAGAGATTCACTTTCTCAACCAATTAGTAGCTCTAGTTTACTAATTAAGACCTTAGTTAGAGCAGATGAGGACAAAGCCATGGGCCCTCAGTGGACACTACTGTGTTAGGACACAGTGCTTGCTGCTGAAGCTACAGCTGGGCCAGGATGCAGTAGAGTATTTGGTACTTCAGATACAGGCTAGACCACTGTCTAGCCTGTATCTGAAGTAGACCAGCAATGCAACTTAGCCACATTTTTCTTTAGGTATAGACCACTGAGAGACACAGCCATTTTTGCTTCAGATACAGGCAAGTGTGATGTCATCTAAGTGACAGAATCCTGGCAGTTTTTTATTAGGACATTTAGGCCATTATGATGTCACCAACGGCAGAATGCTGCCACTTTTTGCTTCAGATACAAGCATTTGTGATGTCACCAGTGGTGGAGCAGCCACTTTTATGCAGCTGCAGGTTGACATTATGCATGCATTGACTGACTGAACTTTGACCTCTGACCTCTTTCCCCCCTCACCCAGGCGGAATTCACAGCGATGCGAGACCAATACATGCGGGCGGGGGAAGGCTTTATCATCTCGTACTCCATCACTGACCGCCGCAGCTTCCAGGAGGCACGCCAGTTCAAACAGCTCATCTACCGCGTTCGCCGCACTGTGGACACGCCTGTGGTCCTGGTGGGCAACAAGTCTGACCTCACACACCTCCGGCAGGTGAGCAGCAAAGAGAACATGTCGTCACATTGATGTTAACCCAGGGAGAAAAAAGGAGGCAATGGGAGGTCTAGCTTTTCAGTGTCCCGGTAACCTAAATCCTCCTGTCCGCCAGGTGTCAGTGGAGGAGGGCCGGGGGCTGGCGCGGGAGTTCCAGTGCCCCTTCTTCGAGACCTCAGCGGCCTTCCGCTACTACATTGATGAGGTGTTTACCGCCCTGGTGCGGCAGATTCGGCAGAGGGAGGCGGAGGCAGCGCGGGGGGGCGAAAGGAAGGCGAGGCGGCACCACTCCTTCTGGACCCGCCTGAGGTCCCCTTTCCACAGGAAGCAGCACTCTGAGCACTGAGAGAGAGCAGGGGATGGGGGCGGGGGTGGAGTTAGGGAGGGTAGAGTTAAGGGTGGGTGGGTTGGGGGGGGGGGGGTGGGGGGGCAGGTCTCGTGGCGGGACAACACACGCCATAGAGAAGGAGGGTGGAGGATAAAAATGAAGGAAGACAGGAGGAGGACAAAAAAAAAAGTTGGGAATTCAGAGGGAAGGCATCTTAAATAAAGGAGAGCTCTATTCTTGTGCTGGAGGTCACTGTAAAGAGGAGAGGGAGAACAAAAGCCATGGCCCTTTAAGCAGCGGTGCAGGGGAGCGAAGTTAGCTGGAGATGGCCAGTAAAGGGGGAAGGATACTGGAGCATGAGAAGGAGGAGGTAGAGTGAAGATGAGCGAAGGAGAAATGAAGGGAAGGGAAAGGAAGGAAGGAGTTCGGTTATGTTAGACGAGGGTCTGTGTCAGTGATGAGAGAAGGAGGGTGAGATTTTTGGATGGCTGAGAACTGTGTGTGGGTGGCTTTATTTTTGCGATATCACAAAAAGGCTCTCTGTGAATTATACTCAAAATGTAGTTTGGTGGCCATATATACTACACTGTGTCAATGTGCAGAGAAACTTTTGCTGTTAAAGTATATGTATTTATTACACACAATAGGAAAATGTTGCTTGGTGCGGTTGCTGGTTTGCTGTCTTCTGACATGACTGGATGTCAATTGGTACAAATTATGGAAAATGATAAATAATAAAATAGCTAGTTGAAGTATGCGTAAGAATTTAGTGTAGTTCACCTCAGTCATACGAAACCAAACCAAATTGCTACTAAATCTTTTTTACCTTGTTCAATCCAGAGGTGGAAGACCCTGCACTTAACCCATGCCCTAAATCAGCTGATTTCACTAAGCAGCTCCCCTACCTGTCTGGGGTTGTGCTAATGGTTTTTAATGAATACATGGTAGTGCTACAACTTTTTTAAACTGGGATTTTCCACCTTTGATCCAATCTTATATCCACACTCCTGCCAGGTGAGGGCAGCAAAATGTAGTATAACCGTACCAGCCACCATTTTTTGTGTACAATGGTTGTAATTCACATCAAATGATTATCTCTGTACTATCCACTTCGTTTACAGTAGATGCAGGCTGTGCAAATGGTGATGTGCAGTGCATTGTGGGGTAAAGCATGTACTATGGGTGATGTCTTTGAAATCTACCCACAAACTAGCTGAGACAGAGAACCTGGGGACCACAGAGGTTCCCATGGTGCATTGCAGTTCTGCCCATTCTTACTCTGGTGGTGTGCAGCTGGAACCACAGATTTGTTATTTACCCTAGTCTTCGGTAGGATCTCAGTACGGCTGGTCCCAAGAGCTGATATGTACCGTAGTCTTCGGTAAAGCTTCAGTGCGGCTGGACGCTAGAACTGATATGTACCCTAGTTCGCAGCACAGCTGGACATTAGAGATAATATTTAACCTAGTTTTCAGCCCAGTTAGGCTCTACAGCTCATATTTACCCTAGTCTTGGTGGACACTAGACTGATATTTACCCTAGTTTTCAGTGAAGCTGAATGCTAGAAACTGATATTTACCCTAGTTTTCAGTGAAGCTGAATGCTAGAAACTGATATTTACCCTAGTTTTCAGTGAAGCTGGATGCTAGAAACTGATATTTACCCTAGTTTCTGGTAGGTTTTCAGAGCAGTTGGAGGCTAATGATGATATTTACTCTAGTCATCAGTAGGTTTTTGGCACAGTTTGATGCCCTTACTGATATTTAACCTGGTCTTTGGCTGGTTTTTTTGACTTGGCGGATATGACAGCCAACATTTGCCCTTGTCTTCATTAGTATTTTCAGCACAGCTGGATGCTAGAACCAATATTTACCCTGGTCTTCGGAAGGTTTTTGGACGAGGTTCTAAGTGTGGTGCAGATAGCACTGCCTCTCTACTGTCTGCCTGGCCTACACTGGAGCCATAAGGCTCCTGTAACTCCTGTTCTGTAATATTAAAGACTTGAACGGCTTTTGCCTCTACATAAGGGGATTTTGAACGTGACTCCTTTTTATAGCTGCCATTAGGAGACCCAAACACCAGCTGTGCACTTAGTACAACCACGTTATATTTTTCATCTTGACTGTATGTGAGCTCTGTCAGTACTAAATGCTTCTGTTTTTATATGGGGCCATGTACCAGGCTGTGCTCTTGGTTTGTGTGTGTGTATGTATGTATGTGTGTGTGTGCATGTTTTGTTTTGTTTTGTAATTTGTTGTCATTTTCTTATTATTGTGGTTGATTATTGTGTTTTTCCTTAATTTATTTTCTTTTAACATGCTAGAATAAAAGGACTGAAATTTTCAAAACTGGTTTTGTGGCCTTTTTCATGTGATGGGACATTTAAAATGTTGAAAAAAAGAAAGAAAAACTCAGTTTGTGTTGTCAAAAAAGTGTTCTTATATAAATATTATATATTTAAATAAAGCCCACCAAGTCTATATAAAAATCAAACAATGATTAAGCCATGCTAATTGCTACAAGGGTATATAAGATACACATGATGAAATTGGTCTTTATAACTGTAAAAAAATACATAAACTGCAAAACTCATGTAGACTTATCTTCGGAGCATAAGAGATTGGAACGGGTAGTTCAGTGCTAGCAAATGATGGTTTGCCGGCCATTTGCTATACAGATATTGCTTTTCACGATTATTGGGATTAAGATGGGGTACATACTGTTTCCGAATTACAATGCTGGTAGTTCTAGAAATTGATAAACCGCTAGGTGATCTTCCAAATCTGGAAGTAGAATACCCCCAGTAACGAATACTATTGGTCGGAACATACTTTTGTCCCTGTAAGGACACCGTCGTTGTGTACAACAAAGTTTGACGTTTAAAGTGAAATATTAGCAAACTAGCTAACCAGCCAGCTAGTAACGTTACAAGTGATCATAGCCTTTGTCGTTTCAGGAAAGGTTATAACTACCAAAATACTCTGTAGTCCGAACATTGTCAAGGCGAACCGTTTCTGGGAGGAAGACGTCACTTACCATCAGGGCGTGAGACACTGCAGGGTGACATTAAACTTGCTTCCGAGGAAGGCCTCACTACAGCCTGGGGTACGAGTGAAAGTCATTCCGCGGTGAAGAAGCATGGATTCGTGGGTTCGTTTCAACGCACAGAGCCAAGCTAAAGAGCGGCTTTTCAGGTACACAAGTTTGCTGCTGTTACCATGGTCGTTGTCATTTAGTTTAGTCGTTGTCATATATTTAGTTTGTATAGTCTCTGCATATGTTAATTATTTATTGGGCCTCCTCACTAAAAACAAAATAATAAAGCTGGTTTGCATGATATCCAGCAGGTAACATTAGCTATGCAGGAATAACTAGCGAACAAACCCTTTCATGTTTTGAGTGTTCACTGTCATTTCCAGACTATCATATGAGCTGGATATATTTGTCAAATCAAGATTATAACCAACGTGAGCTTGATAAACGGGTAAAACTTAACAGCACGGACACTTTAGTAGGGACGCATTGTTTATAGGCTTGCTTGCGGCTAGCTAATCGAGTGCCGTCCGTGCAGCGTAAGCTATATGCCCAATTAGTGTATTTATTGATGTGCCGGTTATGCAACTAATGTAGCTGCTTGGTTCTGCATGAAGTAGCTAGTTAGTAGCCACACAAAATGTAACGACATAAAATTGAGTGAAAATGAAAAAGTGAAAGTATGGCGTCATAACTTGCATGAACTCATTAGTCTAATAGTTTAAGCCAAGGTAATTGCGCTGAACGAAAAGCATGGTGTGTGACATCCCTGGCCTGTGCTTTAAACGGGGCTGGCCTGCTTCTAAGGCTTTACAGCTGACGCTTGGGATAGCCAGTGGTTGATGGTCTTCTCAAGTCCTCTCCAAATATATAAACGCAGTTGTTTTAACACTGTTAAACTTTTTCATTCTACATTTGAAATTATTTGTGGTTCCATTTTTGTAAGAATTGAATTCATGCATTTACCTCATCAGGAAGATATGCGTGGTGAAAGAGTCATAACTGCTGCTTTAGGTGATCTCTTATATTTCCAAACCATGTGAGAACGCTCAAAAACTAGCACTTGAACAACTTTACCCCTCATTTTGGCCAGAGTTGTTGGAGCGTTGCTGGACAGTTCACAACATTGATACTTACTTTTCCTGTTAATTTAACATGTTGATATACTTGACAGTACTGATGTTTGACACTGGGTTAACTGAAATGCAAAAATTTGAAAAACACTTTCACCAAAACATCAAACAACCTTAAATACAGACAAAGGTTTCCATCCTTCTGGTTTTTTTTTTTTTTTTTTTTTTTAAGAAGTCACTTTGGTTCAGATACTTGCTGCTTGAAGTTGTTTTCTGTCCACATTGTGGTCATAATTACAAAACTGTAATTGTATTATTTGTATTGACAAATGAAAATATTTTTTAATAAACTTAAGCTGTTTTGTTGATTATGCTGTTGTCTGCAGGAGTGTACAGTATGCCTGCACATTGCTTGGTCACATGTTGCAGAAAGGTGGGGCGAACAGCGATCTACTGACAAAGATTAAGCAGCTGGAAGCCCACGTGAGCCTGGTGCGGAAATGTAAGTAAACGCCATTGTTTCTGCAACACTGGAAAACAAGATGGAGGCTTGCAGTCACTGCCTCACATCTGAAGTTCTGTCTTAGCTGTGGTTAAGTTTCAGGCACTCAAGAATACTCAGCAAGAATCCACAAGAATTTTGATTATGATTTGATTGCTGTAGTCAAGAGTTTAGCAAGGCTCCAAGGTGGGGAGAGGTTGCACATGCAAACCCATGTAGTGCACATATATGTTCACCAGCACATGAAATTAAAATCAATTCAAGATGCATTAACAAACCAAAAATAAATGTTCCAGAAGACAAGGATGGTTCCACCTCACAGGGGAAAGAAAATGGGGTAAGCCGGTTAAGGAATGTCCATTTCATTGCTCTCTAGCGGCCTTTCCTGGCCAACTTGGCTACCGTTGAGTACAAGAGCCAAGTATATGCTGACTTTGTTGTTTCGACACCATCTGCAGTACATAATTGGTGGTGGCATATGCCGCCACCAATTATGTGGTGCCATGTGTCTAAAACTGATAAAAATTATTCCAAAAAAGTTAATTTGTGTAACAGCTACCACCCTTCTCCTCCTGTAGTGATGAGGCTGGGGAACTCTGCAGAGGCGCTGGAGGCTGCCAAGCGGGCGATCCATCTGTCGGACTGTGTCCTGCGGCTCTGCATTACTGTGGCCCACCTCAACCGCGCCATGTACTTCGCCTGCGACAACGTGTTGTGGGCCGGCAAGACCGGCCTGCTGCCCAAACTGGACCAGACCAAGTGGAGCCAGCGGTCCTTCAGGTTGGTGGGGCTGTGCTGGGCTGGGTCAGGTGGGTGGGGTAGAGCTGGTGGAGTCCCCCTCTCTCTTCCTGTTGGAGGCTGTTGGTAAATGACCATACGTAGACAGAACTGCCTGCAGTTGTCTTTATGCATTCTTGTCATTGGTGTCATAAAGGAACCTTGTATAAAGGTTACAGGGAGAAATCATGCATGAGGTGAACTTGATCACCTTGCTCAGGTCTCGTGTGATGCATAAATTACTCTATTATATTTTGGCACTTAGCCGATGCTGTTACCCAGATTAGTTTACACAATGTTTACTCGCTGCTGATTCATGCAGTGTGATTTTTACTGAAGCAATTCAGTTTAAGTAAGCTTGCTCAGTGTCCTTGTTGGGAATCAAGCCTGCAACCCTTCCATTACATCATGCTAAATATTGTAGTGCACTGGTTTCTCAACTTCTCAGCCTTTCACCTTCTCATCCCTGCAGGTACTACCTCTTTGCCCTCATCCTAAATCTGACCCGGGATGCCTACGAGATCAAGCTGCTGATGGAGCGGGAGTCTCGGAGTGGAGGGGCGGGGTCAGGGGCTAAAGGGGCATGGTCTAGCCCATCATCCCCACCCCCAGACAACAGTGAGCTTCTGCACAGTGCAGGCCCCCAGTCCCCGGTCCTTCCGTCCCAGGGGGCTCTGTCAGCCCGCTTGCAGCGGGAGCTCCATCTGCTGGTTGCCGTGCTACGCTACAACCCGCCCCTCCTCCTGGACCTGGTCAAGAACCTCTGCGACCTGTTCATCCCGCTCGACCGCCTGGGGCTGTATCAGACGGGGCCTGGGTTCGTGGGCGCCTGTGGCCTAACCTCCTCTGTCCTCTCCCTGCTCACCATCCTCTACCCCTGGCTCAAACTGAAGCCCTAACCTCTCTTCCCCTCCCCTCTCTTACCCACCAACCCAAACCCCTGGGGTACAGCACGAGACCCCTCGGTTTGGACTGGAGCAGGAGTTTTTTCACATAAAGACGGTTGTAGGAAGGCCCAGCCCCTCCCCCTCCCTTAAAAAAAAAAAAAACACTTCTGCTCGGCATGGTCTGATGTTTATCTCTCGAAAACTGTGTGGTTCACACCAGGTGTCTTCCCCTGCATTTTGTAGGAGGGTGGGGGGGGAGCAGATTGTCTCCTATTTTAACCGGGAGGGGGCTGGGGGCAGTTTTAGGATTGTTTTCCTGGTGTTTGCCACACCCACGTGTTTTAGAGACTTGGGCTGTGCTTTTGAAGGTACATTAACTCCTCTATGGGTTGGGGGACAGTCTAGATCTACTGTTGTGCAGTGACCTCTCTCCAGACTGGTACAGTGGTTAAAATGCCGTTTGAAGAGTTACTTTTCGTAACTGAGTGATTAGAGAAAGATTTCCTGAGACGGTTTGATTGTTTGAAGGAGGAGAACAGGGGGTCCATTTCTGCCCCTTGCTCACCCCTATGTATTAAATAGTGATTACACAGTGGAAAAAATGGGAACATGGAAAGATCTAGAGCACAGGGGATAATGTGATTTTGTAATTTATAAGAATTCTTATATAGTTCCAATGGAGTAATGTCATTTTACAGTTTGCTACATTTTTCAATTTGAGTTTAAGCCATAGTTTGTGGGTGTATGTGTATATGTGTGGTGTGTGTGTGTGTCATTTTTGGGAAGTGTGTACATTTAACCTTATACTGTATGTTACGATTTTAAATGTGTGATCTTGAAAGTTTATTTGGGCCACAACTTAGGTTGGTGCTCATTGCTGAGACTAAAGCCTCTCACTGCACCTTCACCCCCCTTTAAGGGTAATGGTAGTGTCCACCTTGCCCTTTTATCAGTTGGCCTGTTCCAAATAATTCAGAGAGAGGGGTCAGCTCACTTGCATTTGTGATAACTGTCATGAAGTAAAACAGAATTACTGTCATTCCTGAAGCCATACTAGTAGTCAGAGTACATAGTGTGGGTTGTGCTTTGGAAGGGTAGCTAAATTAAGAACATTTTTGCAACCTGCTTACACACATTTTTGCCTATTATAAACCAAGAGTAATTGTGGAAACTACAGATTTGATAATTTAAAGAGACTTAAGGGGCACCTAAGGCTGTTCTCTATGATTAGTGTACATTAGTGATTTGTGAAACTACCCAGAGATTGAAATTAACATTACATGTTAAGCTTACCAAAATAAAATATATATATATATATTTATATATTCTTTTGAAAAAAAAAATGTCATTAAATGTCTAAATATTTCCAATGAAACCAAAAAGTGTCTGAATGAATGTGCCTAGCACCTCTAGCACCAGGACGGCAGCCCTTAAAAGGAGAGTAATAAACTGCTGGGCACATGAAAGCAAACACTCTCCCTGTTTTGATTTTTCTTCCGTATCACTGTATGAACCACCCTAGGTGCCTTTTAAAGATCGTGTGGTCAGAACTTACACAATAATTGTATTGTAGAACTGAATAATGAGCACATCTGACACATGGTAAACACTCTATGGAACTGTAAATAAGCATTAAATTTACCTATGATTCTGATTGGTCTATGAAGATGATTGGTATGTTAGGAATGTCTTTCTCCATGTTTACTTGTTTTTAACAAAGCCTTGGGGCTTTCTGCAAAATTAGAAGCCCTGCTTGGATAGCGCAACCTAATCGTGACATGAGCGCATGCAGTGAAGGGCGTGAAATTTGAATGCTGTCATGCGAAACCAGACGCCTCTTGGTTTCTTTCCTTTGTTGTCCTTTAATTCTGGTTGTACTTGCTGTGATGCCTTGCGTTTAATTTCAGGCCTGAATAAATCTATGACTACACAACTAGGATTGTAAGGCTACATTTCTGTGCAAATGAGTCGAATTGAGAGTGTCACATAAAACACCGTCCAGCATTTTAGCCTGGCTGCACTATCATGTGTTAATAATTATTTACAACCTATTTATGGCTATATTTTCCCATGTTTCTCAGATATTGAGTATCCAGGTTTGACTGCATAAGTCTGGATGGGCAGCGTGTGCACTAGGCCAGCCACTACATGTTTCTGCGTTTTCTACCAACTGGAGCTGTGCACCAAATGCTCAGCCAGCACAATAAATCAAAATGGGATATTTGTCAGTTTTTTTTGACAATGCACTGTCTTGTAGAAAAGAGGTGGAAAGATAACAAGGACTGTTACACGTGGCACTGGCAGTGATCTTGAACACTGGGATCAGTATTCAGGGTTCAGCACCATCTCAGTACTCTAACAGAGCAGAGCAAACAGAAACCTCTCGCGCGCTCTCTCTCTCCCTCTCTCTTTCATGGTGAAAAGGTAGGATTTTCAAATGATTCCCAATACAGTTTTAGACCAATGGCTTGTTACTCTATAAAGCTAAAATCAAATCCTTCCTCAGAACACAAAAAGCATAAACAAAGCTGGACTCATTATCCTCTATGGGCGGGTGAATTTATCCTGCATAATAATGAGCAGAGGCTGTTGAGCCCATCCAGGCCTGCCATTTTTAGGTCAGCGTGACACTGACACTGCGGAATTGCTCCCACCTGTTTTTGGAGCCGGTAAAGCCTGGCTTCCCTATTACCACTGCCAGTGGGTCGCCCCCACACTGTCTGTGCCTGAGAGATTCGGAGACACACCTACCCTCAGACTCCTGCATTCTGCCCTTACACAAAGACCCACCTTATCAGCGCAGAAACACCAGTGGGAAAACATTCAGAGGGTATAGTGACCCCACACTACAGATAAGCTGCAGAGTGCTGTGGCAGATGTTGGTGTGTTCTTTACCAGCAGGTGAAATGTTCATGTTTAAAGCCAAGGGGCTAAGAGGCTTCAGCACTGGAGTGAATCCATAGGGAGGCGGTTTCTCTGTGCTCCTGCAGTTCCTTTTACGGACATTAGAGGGCACCCTCACTCTATCAGTGTCAGATAAGTGACAGACACCAACCTGAGGCAGTGCTGGGTTTTTTTGTTTCCTTGGTCATGTCAATTTGAATATACAGTCAGGTCCATAAGTGTTTGGACACTGGTAGACTTTTAAGCCATTAAAATTTGGGGACTATGTATAGAAATTGTAATTCCTACATGGTTCATACTATATTTTTGACAAAACCCTTAAATTAAAGCTGACAGTCTACATTTTAAGCACACCTTCATTGTTTCATTTCAAATCCATTGTGGGCCAAAATGACGACGGTTGTGTCACTGTCCAAATACTTATGGACCTGACTGTATAGTCAAGTCAAATTATTGGCACCCTTCGTGAAGTTGTGCAAAAAGGCTGAATGAAATAAACAGCACAGATAAGGTGCTGTATTGATGGCTCAATTATGGAAAAACTGTTACTTTTTCATAACACAGTTGTTTTAAGAAAATTAATATGTAGGACTATTTTTTTGTTTATCTTCATCAAGACTTCCTACAATTTCTGATTTGACTGATGCCATGAATTGAAAAGTATACAAACAGTAAAAGGGAAATAAGTGCTCTTGTGTCTGACCACCTGCATGGGCTCGCATGACTGCTGCCCGTCCCATTTTTGTCGGCCTGTCTGTCAGGCCCCTGGGTAAAGCAGCCGAACTGAGACTCCCCTTAGTGAGCGCAGGGAAGCCCAACAGCCCGCTCTCCGCGAGCGCACGTGAGCTCAGGTCGTGTGCTGATTAGCCGTGCTAAAAGCCTTCCAGGCTCACCTCGCTGATGAGCAGCCTTTTAACCCGGAGGGGCCGATAACAGAGAGCTGAGAGCTGGGTAATCGTGATGGTGGAAGAAAGGCTCTGGGCTAATGGTAATAATGGGAGTCTGCAGGGAGAGTGGAGGCGATGGAGAGACGGCGGCCGGGGAAAGGAGTGAGGCTCGGGGGGTCGGGAGGGCCTGACCTGAATTGCAGCTTGAATAAAAATCAAAATAAGCGCTACAGGGGTTTGCGAGTGGGCGTGGGTGGGTGATGTGGGGGTGGATTTGGCGAAGGGGGTGGGGGGTGGGGTATCATGGGGCATCAGAATGCAGCGATGATGAGCCAAACGTGGGCAAAACTGAAAGAAGATGAGGTGATGCTGAGGCTTGTGTGTGTGTGTGTGTACGTATGTTCGCGTGAGATGATTTCCGCAGGCGTGTGAGTGTGTGAGAAAGCAAGCACCTGTGTGGGAGAAAACGTGTCATAACAGCCAGACAACTGAACCCCCCCACCCCAGCTCACCCACGCTCTTTTTCACTCTTATTAATCAGCAGTTGTTCAATTATCTCTCTCTCATTCATTTTTTTTCTCAGTCTCACCCTCAGTGCAGACCCTCTGGTTTCACGTGAAACCCTGATAATTAGCCTGTGGGAGGGAGGGAGGGAGGTTTGGGGGGGGCTCGTTCGCACAATTAAAGCATCAACAAGCAAAGCCTATACCATGTAAGCCGGAAACAAACACCATTTAGTCTCCTTCTCCACCCACACTCACTTTCTCTCTCTCTCGCTCTCTCTCTCTTGCTAGCTTTCTCACTCGCTCTGTCTGCTTTTTGTTTATGGAGACAGGAAGGCTCAAGCTAAAGGGGAAAAAACACAA
Organism: Albula glossodonta; assembly: GCA_019788955.1. NCBI lineage: Eukaryota > Metazoa > Chordata > Actinopteri > Albuliformes > Albulidae > Albula > Albula glossodonta. The sequence continues at coordinate 4,773,721 of JAFBMS010000001.1, read as the reverse complement.
CATTAAAAGCACAGTTTGTTCTATTAATTTGTTATTGCTGCGTGGGTATTTGCAGAGGTCTCTGGAGGCCTTGGTGTTTGTTATTGGGCAAAATTCCCCCCTCTTTTCATTTCCTTCTGCCACAGTGGCTATGCAAACATTGCAGGGGTGGGAGCAGCCAAATACATCACCAGTGACGATGTCACCACCACAGAGCTGTCCCCCCTGCCCCTGCCACAGAACCACAAGGACAGCCGGCTGGAACAAGCAGCCCTGGTTTTCGTGTCGGTCTGCATGTCAGTGTCCATCAGTATACTGAGAGGGTTAGACTGGCGCTGTTGTTTTGGGAACGATCGGAACTCACAAAAGAGGGAGGTTTTGAGGGGTGTATCACTGCTCGCCAAGAGATATTGTGTAATAATATTTTTCATCGATTTTATCACTGTATGTGAAAAAAGTAAGATGTACATGAAAAAATAACTATTTTTGGTTGCATAAGCGATAGTCCATAATCAAGAAAGTTGAGAGCACAGCATTTCTACGTAGAATGGTGGAATCGAGCGGCGGTTCAAATCTAAATTTAAATTTCATATGTGCTGGCATAAACACACAGGGTGATCATTACCATTCTCGGTGGAGGTGGAGAGGTGGGGGGCGGGGTGGTAGGTATCCGAGTGCTTGCAGAAGAAGGACAAGACTTTGTGAGGAAGACTATAGAAGTGTAAACCGGAAGAAAGAGTGAGCAGGTAGTGGGGCCTGTGTCCACACACAGGATCCTGCTTAGAGACATCTGGCTGACATGGAAGGAGATTCCCCTCCACAGTCGGGGTCCCTCTCCTCTCTCATACCTCTTCCCTGCTACCCTTCCCTTTCCTCCATCAGGCCCTCATCCACAGAGAACCTCTGGCGCTTCACACCATCAAAGACGGTGATGTGCGCAGCATCGGCACGAGCCAGGAAGAGCCAACACATTCCCTCACTATCTGCCTGAGCCCATGTTCTCTATCTCTCTCTAAACCTTATTCCTTGCTTCTCTATCCCTCTCTCTTTTTTATTTTCTTTGACTGAATCCCAGCCAATGCATTCGGACAACAGCAAAGTGCTGCCAGTCATACGCCCCAATCATCTCCCACACTCAAAATCATTTTCCCTTTTGAAAAATCTTTTGTTAGTTAATAATCTTTTCATAGTGGCACAGTGGCAAAAATACTTTTAATAGACAGTAATGCATAGGTAATAACTATGTAGTTATATACATGCTACAGTTAGTCAGGGTGAAAGAGAAGTGACTGAATTCATGAGAATTCTGTCTTAATTACCTATTCAGTATTAATTATTGTGTAATTGAAAACATCTGCATTACGTTATATGCTATACTACACTGCATCCCTATAAACAACGTTAAAATATCAGTTAAGTCTTTGCAGACCTAGGGAACACCCAATCACAGCTGTTCCATTACAATTAAGCATTTAGCTCTCAGAGCAGTTTACACAGCTTAATTTCATATATGTGTATATTACTTCACATGAATATGTGTATATTACTTCACATGATCTCCCCTCCATTGCAGGCTCAGCTCAGCCTTCTCTTATCCTGAGCAGCACCGAACGCCCCTCAGGAGTTCATGTCTTTGGTATGGGTGCCCTTAGAAACAGGAAGCTCAGACCTCCCACACGTCCCTCGTTTCAGAGAGGAAAGGATGGGATGAGGGCCGCGGAGTGCTGTGTATGTACTTTATCAGTGCTCTGATGCCTCCGGTTTATGGCGTAATTGCCTCCTTCAGCACCCTGTGACAAAAGAGAGGCCAAATGAATCGAATTATGCATTTCGGCTGTGGTTTTGCATTAGGAGACAGGAGTGCTCTGTGGGACTGAATTGTTCAGAGAAGAGCAGCGTTAGTTCAGTGATGGCAGGGCAGCTGAGGACAAATAACGAACCTCTTAGGAGCCAGTGTCCTTCAGTGGTAGCGATGGCTGAAATGAACCTTGCTAGGGTGGAGCTATACACTCAGCTGTCAGTCATTGACTAGTTTGGACCATTCAGATGTTTTTTTGTCCCCCCATTACTGTCCCCATCCAGCTTTGAGTGATGTGCTCTGCTTATGAACCAATGCCAGTTAGTACTTCTTATTGATTGTGAGTCTTGGGGTTGCATGCATGAAATTGTAGACTACCAAATCAAATCCACCCTCAGATATCTGCAGGCCCCAATCAGACTGCAAAAAGCCAGAAAAGCCATTGTGACACTATCAGCGATGAATTATGTTGAATTACTATGACAAACAAGAGACAGATCCAGCATAAGTTAAATATTCAAACTGGTTGACAGGACTTGAGTCATATATTACTTATGTTAAGAACTGTAAGCCAAATTAGTGAGGGCTTTCCCAGATAACTATTTTGGTTGCCCGAACATTCCCAGAACATTTGGGCAAATGTTCTCAGATCATAGATTTTGTCCGGTTTTCTTGATGTTCCTGGATAGTTATTTACCTGGAATGTTTCACTGTGACCTTGACAGAACTTGTTCAGAACAATATGACATTCTTAGAATGCTTGAGCAACATTTACTATATAATATTAGGTCAAAATCCATGAGTTCCACAATCGCTATGCATTGAAATCAGACATGTAATGCACTTGCATAGACTGCATGGCTCACTTGGGGGAACGTGGAGTCCAAACCAGCTGCACTCATAGTTTTGAGGAGAGTATGTGCTTGTCTGCACATCTGTGCACTGCCAAAGGGTGATGAGTCAGGCCTACACATACATTTGGGCACTACCTATTGGGAAAAAAGACAAAAAAATCAGTGGTCCCTAAAAATATTGCAAAAATGTATTCAGAGATGTCATCTGATTCCATTTGTTTTGTTTCTCTCCGCCTATCTGTGGGCATAATCCTTGAAGCAACTTTGCCTGAGTGCAGAAATGTCACCTTTAACCTAAATAACAAATGGACAGCATGTTGAATTACCAACCATCATGCCTTTATGTTTACTGGAAGGTAACAGGCCGAAAAATCATTACAACTAATAGGGAGCGTCATACTGAAAACAGGACAGGTTTTAGTGTCATCCTGTCTAATGGTGAATAACATACTCTAAGTGCACGATGCCCATGTCTAATGGGGACAGATGTATTGGAAACACAGGTAATGTAGTGTGAAAGAGGACTTCGCTGGCCACGGGGCGGGCACGTGTAGCCTGGCCTCCAGGTCCTCACACACACAAGGCTCTGTTTTACCCACCGTCGATCCGACCGCCTGAGGCCTGCCGTTTATCTTTCCCCCACCGTAAACAGGATCCTGAAAAACGACTTTAACACCGGGCACCTGGCCCTCTTATGGTGCTCTTATCTCTCCCATAAACGGGCAAACATCTCTATTTAATTTGCTCCCTCACCGGGAAAATCAATGGTGAGAATGGGCCTTTTGTCAAGACTTTCGGGAATCCAAACCCCCCCAAAGCTTCCCCTCCCACTCACACCTTTCTTCCACGATGGTCCCGAGTTCACACTGCAGCAACATGCATGTCCCGATGGCACGGTGGTGGTAGCCTCGGCAACAGTGCCAATTTTGCCGCAGGGGCATAATGGCGAGAGCCTCCCCGCTTCCTTTAGCGTGTCTCTCTAAACGGCAGTCTGCGGATGCACGTTTGCACAGCTCTGAGGATCTGCTTTGCCCTCGACTCTGAGCTGGAAATTGTAGCATTTCTTGTCTGTTGTTTCTTTTTTTTTGGACCAATTATAAATCTCAGGAAATGAAAAATTACTCCCAAACAATCACTTGAAGACACCCCTTGACTCATGATGGTGTTTAAGACACTTATCACATCCTGTAGTTTGGAAATGGTCTGAAAATTCTGAAAATTGACATGTTGGTAAGTTTAGCTGTGCTGGGCCTTGAAATTTGTAATGTGGCAGACAAAGCTAAACCAAGTTAAATGCCACTCCTGGTTTTGATAGAATGAGGTATCGTCACACCAAAATGGGTGGAGCTACAATTACATGTCAATCACTGCTATTGTTGAACCAATCAAAAGGCTTTGTTCTTTGCTTCAAAAAACAATGATTGTAGGTAAATTAATGGTAGCTCCGCTCATCACTCATTCTAGCCATCAATGACACCATTCTGGCTAGTCAAACACAGTCACATAGGAACATTATATGGCATCTAGCTGTTGATTTAATGGACTCACCCAATTATCAGACGTGCAGAATGGGTTTGCCCACCAGTTTCTTTGTTGGTGACTGACTGCCCAGACACCACCTTGGACCCTCCTTTCGGAAAATTAAACCCAGGGGATGTATTTGGTTGGACAACACCTTAAATGTATATTGAGGACCATGTATAAGGACCATGCACAACTAGGCACTTTTCCCTGAGTATTTTAAGTACCCACTGACTTGAATAACCTATAATAGTGAAATACAGCACTGAGTATCCTTTCAGAAATCAATGATTGGTTTCCTTTCCCTGGATTCACAACAAAGTCAAATGGATTATCTTCACACACATTACTTATCTCTGAACTCTTTCAGTGAAGGCTGGGGTGCCAATTAGCATCCTGGGCACTTTGCTTTGTGGCTGTTTCGAATCGGGGGCTTGGTGCCCACAGCAGTACCTCATAATTATGTGCCTTTTCTGGCTGGTGACGCCTGGCACGTTTTGGGAACAGGTGACAGGAGGATGGCAAGGTCCTCGTGCCTGTCTCCACGTGAGGAAGGCAGAGTTTGCTTCTGAACTGGTGAGCTGGTACTGTGAAGGAGTAGCCTTCACTGTTCAAATGGCTGTGGATCTTTGCTTAAATGTGTGCCAGATGCATTTTTTTGTCAATTTGAGAACATGATCAGTTGCCAGCCTTATCTCTTACCTGAAATTGATTAATTGAATGGAATATTAATATGTGAGTGATTGCGGGCCTACTTAATGACAGGTGTGCTGTCTCAAACTTAACACAGAATAAACCCTTTTTTATATATCTGGCTCTGATAGTTTAATAAAAACCCTATGCTATCATCCGAGGCAATGGCCAGCTTCGTGACAGGTACCCTCACTTTTCTCTTCCAGCAAGTTTTTTTTTTTTTGCCTGTCCATACAGAGCCTTGACTTCAGAACGACCCCATAGGTCACCATGGCGAGGCTAGTACGCATGTTACGTGACGGAGTGTATTTGCTTATTTGCTCTAGTTCCACTTTCTTTCCAGTCCTTCTTTTCATTGCTTTCTCAAAAACACATTCAGTTTCATCGATTCAATTCCATTTTCGTTTCACTCATTCTTTTTACATCTCCCCCCACACCGCACTTAGCCTAACTGAGGTTAGGCTCCTTTGAAAAAAAAAAGTCAAATAAATAAAGTACATGAGAGAGGAAGCAGATGAAATCCACAATGAAAGTTATACTAAGTCAGGCAGAAGAAAATAGCATTTTCTAAGCAGTCTGGTATCTGCAAGCCAAGTGTATTATCCACTACAAAGTCCTCTCCCTGGAGGAAACATTTTCACCATCAAAACACTGGCTGTCCTGTCCTCCTTGGGTTTGGTTTGGAGTATAAATATCTTTCAATACGTGCCCTGTGCCATGGCTGGGCTCCCAGCCAGGGTCCCCTGTGTTCCATGTGGCCAGCCCCCAGGGCCCAACACAGACCATCCTAATTAAGCTTTCCAGGTCTGCATCTCTGGGGATCCAGGACTCGCAGGAGCGTGAATGAACACACATTTCTTCTACAAGTGCCACTGCCACAAAGTGCATACACAGTAAAATGGGAATTTAACTCTAAAACAATTTGTATGAACCTTCTTTATGAGAAAGGGAAGAAATGTATTCTATCCAACTTGGCTTAACACCACATCTTTTGCTTAAAATGTGTACTGTGTGATGTACAGAATACATCACACAGTACACTGTATTCTGATCTGGATAATGCATCATATTTGAACATGTTTTCAGCTGGAGGAGAGGAGAGAAGGGGATCCTGCAGGTAAAACAGAGTGAGTGTGTGTGTGTATGTGTGCGATCCCACTCCACAGTAAACGATAGGAATGTGTGATCATATGTACTGATATACTGTTAGTCTGGTCGGCTGGTGTGCTACGTGAGGCCCAGGGGCTGCCAAGAGCAGCTGAGAGATCTGGAGATAAACGGGGAGCTGGGGGGACAGGTGGGGGGCTGGTAGGGAGGAGAGATAAGCAGATAATAGAGCCACACAGCCAAGCAAAATACAGGGTGTTTGGGGGCAGAGTAGACACCTCCTGAACCAGAGGAGTCAAGCCGATGTCCTACAGGGTCTGCACATAGTTATACTGGTTCCATTTTCAATTGGCAGCCATTTTAGACTTTGGAAACCAGGACTGTGGCCTCTTTAGCCAATCAGTGACTTAAACTAATTACTAATTATTTAAGTGCAGGAATGTACCTTAAATCAGCAGATGCTCCAGCCCTCTAGGACTGGAGTCTAACACTTCTGTACTAAACTAACATTTCAATGACATCGGAGAAAGCAAACAAAGACAATTACATCTCATCATGCAACTGCTGAAGCAGAATGTAACATTATTGTATAGTTGTTGTAATGTAGCAATCACACTCCTAGAGAATCGTTGTTAGCTAGGTGTTATTGAAAGAAAAAATAAGAAGCGAGGATTTTGTAAGGCTATAAAAATGAGCAGGGAAGTAGGTTATTGATTTTGGGCATTATGCAGGATGCAGGTGCCATGGCATTATGTCTGTTATGTGACAATTTATGCAGTCATTATCCTCACTATTTTTGTTTTTTTACTTTATTCTACATTCAAAGTTTTTTTTTCATAATGTGGGTTTACCCATTGTGTCCATCGCATAACTGTAACTGCAAGGGGCAGCTCTGCTAATTTGGGAAGATGAGAACTAGTACACGGTCACTCACACTAACTCATGAGGTGCCCCAACACAGCTGCTCACATCAGCCAGCCCAATCCACTGCAGCCACTATGCAGCTGATGCAAGCAGACTGCAGATGCCTGACCAAATCAGAGGAGCTGTGATGAGTGTTGAGGCAGGGGTAACCATGGTAACCGAACCCCTTCCTCACCATGTCCAATCAGGTGCTACCCAGGTGCATCACTTGCCAGACATCTAATCTCAGATCACAAATGATCAGACCTGGAGAGATATAAAGACACTCTTGCCGTACTGGCCTTGGATTGGTCAGCTTAGATGTTGAAAAGAATCTCAGAGGGTGGTGTCTATAAGCGTGATATTTTTGACCCATGCAGGTTCATTTCATCTCAACAACCTCCCAAAGTCTCATACTTCATTTATTACTACCAATTACTACCATTGATTTACTGCCTTCACATTAGATCCACTTTCACTGAGCTGATATGATTGACTCAAAAATATTGGTTACATCTCAAAGAATGGGCAGGTTTACTGTAGGAGCCCTGCTTTCACAATGATTATTACAAAGATACAAATCCAGATTGCAATGATACTTCATTTGTCTCTCAATCTATGACCCTCAAAGAACCTTGCCCAGCTTAACGCCTATTCTTCCCAAGCAAGGCAGAACCAATTGTTGCCTTGCGAATGTGGACCTCTGGCGAAAAAGCTTGTGAAAGTGCAGCTGGGACTCAAACCCCCAGCCAAGGCACACACAGCTACACCACATCCAGCCAATTTCCCTCCAAGAGTCACCTTGGGCCCAGGACCCTGGTCTCTAGCCTGAGGAGACAGAGCCAGCCAAGACCGTTCTGTTCCCAACAGTGTAACAGAAAAGAATGATCTTCCTGTTCCTCGAGCATCACGTAGCCTTGCTGTCTCGGAAACAACGTGCACAGTTGACATTCAGTCTACACCAGCGTTCATCAGCCCTGGGGTTTGTTTGTTTTTGTTTATCTACAGCACCCCCTCCTCCACCCCCATGTCCCCCTCACCCCCCTGAACCCTTATAACAGATAGTGTAGCAGAATCCTATGTGTGTAGGACAGTCTGTCTGTGATGTTTTGGCCCTGAATGCTCTGTCAGTGTCATCTTATGTAGCAAAGCTTATGGTGCGACTCACTGTATATAGCTGATAGAAAGATGTGATCGCATCACTGTGTCATTCTAGATAAGCTTCTCTAAAAATGTGGGAGGCGGGAAGGGGTTGGGCGGCATAGTTTATTGTTCATCTCCATCTTCAGAGCAACATATTTCACAAGACTGGCAAAATTACTACTGCAAAATCTGATCAGATCAGCTTTTTCATTCAGACGCACGCATTTAGCTACAAAGGGCTTGGCTTCCACAACACAAAGTAGCAAAGTGTGGGTTCATGTGAGTTCAGTGGGGGGATGGAAGCCTCTGGAAGGAGGTCCTGTACCATTTTGGCAGCCTGTTTTCCCATTTTTTTAATGAATGCTGAGGAAGTGTGTAAACGTGACGTTTAGATTAGAGTCACGTTACTTTCGCCAGAAAACAGGATTTAGGGTGCTCCTGTGTTTAAAATACCTCTTAAACCCAGAAAGAAGATTACCTTGTCTCTTATCCCCTTCCATACCCCCCTTTTCTCTTTATGGGCTTATTGATGGAATTTCCTGAATCTGGCTCCTGATTCTGTGTTTTCTTGCCACTTACTGCGCCCTCCCTCCAGTTAAGGAAATGTCTGTTTTTCTAGCTGAGCTTATTATTGTGTTTTATGGGGAAACACATGAGCTAGTGTTTAACCTCCTTTCTGATGAGTGGATCACCACCCTGCATATCCGCTGCCGTTGATTGATGAGGGTTATTCTGCCTCTCGAATGTGACGATCGCTGTACAGTCATCAATTGATTTCCTTTTATGTCACAGAGTACCCCCTGTGTAAGCTGTTTTTTTTCATGTCCCAACCTTTGATGCAATATTTGATGCATTTTCTTCTGTATAAAGAGCTGTTATTTTTAATTAGACTCTTTTAATTTACAACAAGGGATAATTTGCTCTCCAAATGTGTCGTATTGCCACGGCGAGTCAGAAATAGGTATTCATGTTACAAAGACTGAGTATTTCATATTCATTTAAGGACTGAGATAAGTTTTCAGACAGCTAATGCTCTCAATTTTATGATACACTGTGACAAATGATTCCTTTGAAAGAGGTCACAAATGAGTTTGAATAACTGGTAGACCCAGAGCTATTAATGTGATATTTGAAGTTGAAAGACTGTAATGTTGAAAGCTTGGACACCTGTTCATTAAAGCTAAACCATTTGTGAAGTATGAGGAGTTCAAAGATGAAGAAAATGGTAGTGATGGACCCCACTTAAATATGGTAAGAGCACAACTCTGTACAACAGGCTAGAAATGCAGAATCATCTGATTAGAACCCCACTAAGTGCAACAATCTATAAGCCTACCCTCGTTTTGTTAGAGCTCAACTCAAAACAATGGGCTCATTAGACCTACAATCCACTCAGTGCAAGAAAAGGATCAACATCATATGGGTAGAGCCCCTTTCAATGAAACATAATGAAGGCCCATTATAATTTGGTTAATACTATAATTGCAGTTTGTACTAGTCTTGGGTTTATGTGCTTTTTTATTCAGTAGTTTCTCAATAAAAATGAATTACAGCTTAGTTTACACTTCAGCTTTGATACTGATAATTCACCCATGCTCTCATTTGACAGGTATCTCTCAGAGCAGAAGGTGTTTATGATTCAGACAGAACTATATTTTGAATCCCTGTCTGCCCCTCAGGAACATTAAATACGTTTTCCACAAGCCTGACCCAAACTGTCTGCGCCAGCTGTCTCTGCCACACACTCTGTTGTCCTCAGATAAAAATCAGCATGCCATTTTTCAACACAAATCCACACCATACATGGAACTATATAATTTCTCCCTTTGTGATATCCGGAACACAAGGGTTATATGAACACGTCAAAGTGAATTTTAACAAATTTTCTGTTTTTCAAAAATCTGCACATCCATCAGAGTACAAAGAAACTGTTTGGTTGAATCCTTTTTGATTTAAGCAGAAGCTGATAGATATAAAGCTGAATTGTCTCTGCAGTGCTACAGCTTGTGAGCCATGAATGTGTGTTCCTCTTTAGGAGCTACGCAGGTGGTGGAAGAGTGGGCGCTGTGGCTAAGCGTTGAGGAGGGAGGGGGCAGCCCCTAGCACACATGTGTGCTCAGTCTGGTCCAGGTGACGAGAAGCGCCAGGCTCCGTGTCCCATGGGCCCCACACGGGGATAATTTGATCCAGGGCTCAGCGGACGCCGACTCCACTGCTGTTCCTCTCACTCTGGTGCCAAATTACCCACAATGCCCCACTCAGCATAGCCAACACATGCTCCCGCAGGCTTACAGGAGCCGTGGGGGCTAGATGCGGTAAATTATACCCAGGAGCCTTTGCATTCTGAGCTCTTTTACCATGTGTGTATTTTCCACTAATATTTCCTCTTTTCAGAAAGGCTCTCAGCTTCAGCTCTGGCTCACCTGTGTGAATGTGTGCGTGTGTGTGTGGCAGGTGCATGAGGCAGACACAGGAGCTACTAGCAAGGCCTTCAAACACCAGCAATTTCTACTAATGACTTGAAAGCATTTTCTGGAGGCTGGTTCACAAGGTGCCAGCCTGCAATAGGGCACACTGATCCTGACAAAGCAAATTAAAGGGGCTTGTTAGAAAATACTGGTGATGATTAAAACGATTCCATTCCAGACAATCCTGGCACCCATGAAAGTGTAACATGTGCTTTGTAAAGGTCATTCTGCACTCAACAGAGAGCATGACTAATATATATATATACACTCTGATTTAAAAAAAAAAAAAAAACTGAACTCATGGAACTCATGGGCTTTTTCTTTCAAAGTTGTGATCAAGGATGCTACTTCTAAATGGCAGAGAAGAACATCCAACATATATTTCATTGACTCCTCATCTACTGTGCCAAAAATAGCATTAACTGTATTCCACGTGAATGGGGGATTCATGTCTGTTGCTCTCAGCTTCCTTACTGTGTGTTTGCTTTGTGGTGAATGGGGCAAATAGCATAAGGAAGGGGAAAAAAGTGATGTAAAACCTACAGTGGTGGAAATAGGCCATCAAGCCCACTAAGCTTGTCAAGTTCAAGTTCAAGTTTCAAGTTTAATTGTCATATGTAGGTTTACACAAGGCTAACGGTAAAATGCAATGTGTTGGACATAATCCTGTCAACTCGGCAATAAAAGCTAGCATTGTCATTTACCCACAGGCCGCAGGCCTGATGAATGTGGGGATTCAAAGAGAGGTTGTGTCAAGGTCAGGGCCGCTGTCAACGAGGCACACGAGACACTATCGCACATCATCCCCTCACGTGTGCTCAGTTAATGAGCAGCGGTGCGGGGGTCAACCCCACCAGGTGTGGAGCACAGAATGCCGGTACTTGCTGAGCGACCGTGGCCAGGTGTGCTGGGGGGTCTGGGCGGGGGGACAGACAGGCCTTCCATGTCCGGCGAGCCTGCGCCTTTCTCAGCTCTGCTTTGCTTGGAATGCAGGGCGATAGGTGCTCAGGTCGCCCCCTACGGAATCCCGGGAATGCCAGGAATGCGGAATACGTCCTTTCGCCGTAGTCTAGGGGACACTTGGCAGACCTGTGTGCGGTAAACTTTTTGTTAACGAGTTTCGGCTGAGCCTGCCAGGTTCAACAGTCGCCTAAGGAGTCAGTCCTGGTTAATATTTACCCTGTGAGCCACCCCCTGCCACCCCAAACATCCCCCCCCAACCCTCACCCCCCACTTGTTCTCTCATTCCTATTTTTAACTCTCTCTAAGGGGGCATACATTTCAGTTAATTCCATTTTGTTTGTTATTTTTTGAATGGGAGTTTTAGTCTCTTTGGCTTTGGCTCCTGTGAGATCAATTTTTCACTTAATATTTGCTACCTCAACCTATTGACAAAAAATACTCTCAAGTGAATAAAGAAACACACACACACAGTAAGTGATAAAAAATATAGTGGACCAATTTTTCTTTGACTTCCAAGTCAAAATTACAATACGCCTTCCCCTGAGAGCTGGCATTCTTTGTATTCTTAGTTAAGATTATGAAGCAAGCTGGCTTTAAGAGGAAACGTGTGTGTGTGTGTGTGTGTGTGGTTGAGCTTTACAGCCTACGGTAAAGGGACGATAACATTATAATGATAATATTAATTTCATCTCTGTGAGTGTGTGGGGTTCAGCACAGATGAATGGTTCCATGGTAATTAAGGGACAGAGCAGAACAGTGACACTGTGCTGTTTTTTTAATGAAATTTACTTATTTATTGTGAAAACTTTCCGGGGAAGGTGGAAAACCAGACATATCTCTGTAACAGATATGCTATCTCATGCTAACACAATCACACAAACACACATGACACACAACAGCAACAGAACACAATAGAGGGATGAACATGACTAGGTCTTTTACAGTCACAGCTACAGAATGAAAAAAGAGGTTTCTGTCAGGTAGAAAAGACTCTTTTAAATGAATCACTGTATGGTATACCTGCACTCTGGGAAAACATCCCTTTGACCCCCCACAGGGAATACGTGGACATGACGAAGACTGGGAGCTAATCGGGAGTTAATAGTTCATCACGTTACCTCCTCAGGGGAAGGGTGAGGACAGCACCTACTGTAGCAGTGATAGGTGTTTCAGGGACCTGGCGGCTTAGACGCTGGCCCAATTCTCTTGAGGAAATTCACAGAGGTGAGACGTTTATGTCACCTCCCTGTTTAACACTATTCCTGTGTCCCACGGTTGTTTTGTTTGAATTGTGGGATGGAATTGTTGCCTTTTCCATAGCAATGTTTGATTGAGTTGATATGAGTTGAATGAAGTTGATATGATTAGAAAACATTTGTTGCACCATAAAAAGTGGGAGGGCATATCTCTCTCCACGGCAGCTTTCACTCAGCTTACAATGGAGATGTGTGGAACTGGCATACATACAATTACTGATAGCATTTCCCTGGGAGACATAGTTTTAAATTGTCAGGATAAAATGATGACAAATGATGTTGTTTATGTATGAATTGCCAGTTCCATGAATGAAACTGAGTGTGACTCTGTGTTGTTAGAACTAGGGAAAGATGTTTATGGCTGTTTCAGTGTTATTTCTGACACCTCCACCACACTGTACATTGATATTGACTAGATTCAGGTGCATTCATACACCTTTCTGTGCACGTGTGCGTGTGTGCACATGTGGGTACATGTGGGTACACTTGGGGATGAAGGCGGAAACGGTGTTGCTCATAAATCACACATTTACTGTTTACTGACAGCCACAGGTTTAATTTCCCAAAGGAGTCTGTGCGATCAGCGCTGTTTGGATATCTCCGTGAGTCTGGCCTCACTCACACCGGGGGTGTGCAGTGGAAGATGGATGCGAAAGCAGTAAGTCAGGCCTACTCTTGCATATGCACCAAGAAACTATTAAACAGAGCAAACTGAAAGCAAGAGTATGTGCATAAATATGTGTATGTGTGTGTAGATTACATATTGTATGTGTGTACATGGTGTATTGGTGGTGGACAAAAAATGGCAACTGCTGTGGTGCTGCAGGGCAGGGTTTTATTGCTGGCTGTGTAACGCTGTGGGCTGCATTTTCTGGCACGGGTTAGGTGCACTCGTGTCCTTAAAAGGCAAAGCTGATGTTAATTGCTACTTAATGGGATCATCTTCATTCCATGTTTAAAGCTTTTTTTTTCCTCCAGCGGGGGGGGGGGGGGGGGGTGTCTTTCCAGAAAACAATGTCCCGACCTGCAGGGCCTGAGTCGTTACCCTGTGGTATGATACATGATGTTATCCAAATGTTGCGACCTCGTCAGTCACCGGATCTGAACTCAAATAAGTATTTATGGGATATTTTGTAATGATGTCTGAGACAGCATTTTCTACTTAACTAAAGTGTGAGAGTTGATTGACTTCTTTACATCTATGTTTTTGGTTTTGTTTTTTTTTGTTTGCTACTTGTATATTAGTATATAGAGTAGAGAATGAGGTGTCATGGAAACAAAAATGGGCAGAGCTGCCATGTGATATCAAGACACACTTTTTTTTTTTTTTACCATGGCCAGGTTAATCGTTTAGTTGGTTCAAGCAAGACAGTATTACCCTTTATGGGGCTCATAGGGCAAGTGCTTGTGTGTGTGTGTATGTCTGGGTGTATGTGTCCCCATATATCTGTGAATGTTTGTGTGTATGTGTCCCACGATGTGTTCGTGTGTCTAAGTGTATGTGTCTGGTATATATAATGGTTGGTATATTTGGGTTTATGTGTCCCTATATGTGTATGCTTGTCTGGGTAAATGTGTCTCCATATGGGTGTGTATGTTTGAGTGTGTGTGTGTGTGTGTGTGTGTGTTTTTGTTGAGTGCAGATGTGTCTGAGCTCAGGCAGGGGGTCATCACAGTTAAGGCAGGTGATTGCATTCTAGTCTGTTTGACACAGAGTTTAATGATTTTCCAGGGTCGCTCTCACAGGGAGTCTGCAGGGGGGCACCAACAGCCAATGAGAGCACAGTGCTGAGTCACACTCTACAGGGCCAGCTCCTCCAATGTCCACTCAATCCACTGTAAGTGGGTCCTCAGTGAATATTAAATCTGCACCTTCAAGGACATGGGCGGGAAACCACTGCAATAGTGTTTAGAGAGTCTTCTTAGCCAGCAGCTGGTTTTCACTTAGAACAGTGGTTCTCAAACTGGGTCCCGTGAGATCCCTGTGCATGAGTGTTTTTTTCAGCACCGACAAGTACTACCCCTGTTAATTTCTCTTAATTAGACACTTTTAATGTTGTGAGGAATGATTTACATTCCCAGGCTGTGTTACATCAAAAATACTCATGCATGCATTTTGGAAATATATTCTTCCCCCGATTTTAAATGGGGAAATCTCATCAAGATTGCTAACTCCTCAATTTTCAAATGCTTGCTGTGCCCCTGCTTAAAGTATGTGACAGCGCAATTATTGGCAAAGAAAAAACATTTAATACAAAAACATGCTATTTCAACCACTCAGTGTTTGTAAGAAAACCTATCTGCTCCTGCCTGAAGTCATTTCTCCACATGTTTACGGTAATTTCCTCGCAGTACTGTAGAGCTAGCTGTTACTAACTTGGTCTTTTAGAGAAGCACATTCATTTTTTCCACATGGAATTGTTTGGCGCCTCTGCCATCGAGGAGAAATCGAGGTCAAACACTTCCATGCCTTGCCACCTTTATTACTTGAACAAACAGTTGCACTGGAACAAATCGGTGCAGGGCAGGAATTTTAATTCATGAAAAAGTATAAGTTATTACCATTTCTTGTGATGCATCCGAATTTGTACAACATCGTATGGAGTACTCAGAGTAATTGAAATGCAATGACATCTGTCAAGGAATTACCTTATTTTTAAAACTGCATACTTCTTAATCAGGGATCTCAAACTATTGTGGTGGAGGGTGAAATTGTCTGCAGGATTTTGTGGTCTTCTTTACAACAGAGGCCAATGCCATGGAAGTGTAAGGTGTATTGATTGACTTAACTGATGACATAAGACATTTCAGTACAAAGGTCTTGAAAAACAATGGAAAACAGAATACACACCAGGCTCTGAGTTTCAGATCCCTGTTCCTGATTGCTGTACAACAAGGTAGTGATATAATTCCATGAAGAAACTCAGTAAACGTCTTCACTGAAATTCAGCAAGCCTTAAGTCCTCATTTCTAATTATCGCTACTCGTCTGAGAGCCCTGAGGTTGTATGAATCCCAGCCTAACCATTACCAGCCATGGCCCCACCAAGGATGGCAGGGGTGTAGGTGGACTAAGACCTCTACTGATTGGTCAGGTGCACGCTGTGGATTCACGATCTGAACACACACTGACTGAGTAATCCATCCTCAGATGATACAGGCAGTGCGTGCTTGGTATTTTTTTTATTTATTTTCAAAAATGTATACATTTTGGAGAGGTTTCCAGAGGTCTGTGAGGTCTGCATGTGTCACTGTGCCTTTGGGTTTTTGTGGTTCCTTAGAAACAGAAGCCATCTTAGGCTCTGAAACAAGGACTGTAGAATCTTTAGCAAATCAGTAACTTAAATCACTTGAGTGCTGAAACACACCCAAAAAAACACACACTGTGACCCTCTAGAACTGGAGTCTGTCACCCTGGATGTAACAGGACGGAGGGCCTCAGGGTCAGGAGGGAGTAAGGACAGTGTGCAATGTACCTGTCTGAACTACTGTTACCTCTCCCAGCTGATCAATCCGTCTGCCGGGCTACTCTTTAACCGGCCGAGTCAATCCGACACAAAGTCCCATCCACAGCGCCAACCTCACCATAAATCAAGGTACCTCAAATGGAACCCTGCCGCCATCTTTGGGAGCGGCCCCTGGGAGAGTGACGGTATCTGTGTGTGAGTCCTGTGGGCACCGCTGGGTCTGAGGGATGGACTCTCTGGACCCTGAGGCTCAGAGATAAGGCATTAAGGAATTAGGGAACCTCCAAAGGCCAGTGTCTGAATGACTGTTCAGAAAGAGACAGGTAGAGTGCAGTAAACACACATACTTATACACAGGTGCACGCACACACACACACACATACATACACACACACACACACACAGATTTATGTACCTAGCACTCACACACAGCCATATATTATATCTACATAGTGTTGACACCTTTTACAGTATATTTTGTACAAGTATGTGTACATTTATTCTATATTTATCTCCCTGGGTGAAAGTCTGCTATTTGTCTGGAAATACGTATGTTTGATCGACTAAATGATATGATATTATTAACAATATGACTCCTCCAAAATCTGTTGGTGTAATGCAGTGATGCGATGTCCAACAGTGGTAGATATACCCCTAACCTTTCAGCTCACTGCCCTAGTATTCTCCAAGGTTGTGCAATGGTGACCTCCCTGGACCTAGAGGGCCACTCTTAGCTCATTGTGGGTCACCTTTATACTGGTGATGTGTGGAGACATTGACCTCCTATACAGCGTGGATGTTATTGGTGTTTCTTTCAACTGAGGTGCAGAACCTACTGATTAGGCTATGTTGTCTGGGAAGAAGCAGAACAAATAAAACATCAGTAGAAGGAGAAATGCTGAAGAAAGCAAACCAGCGATTGAAATTGCTTGCTGTGAGTGAAGTTAGGATATGACTATGATTGAAAGTGAGCAAGACATGCACCAGAAATTTTGTTTGACTGCCTCAATTAGCTTAGATTTAGGAATTCTTCAATCTCTGGCCATACAAATAGCTATTAAAACTGACAACCTTAAATAATGACATGATGGTTCCCTTAAATGGAGGCTAATTTCTACATGATGAAACAAAAATTTAATTTAGTAAAAGCTGAGAATCTGCACTTTAACCACATGTGAATTATAGATACAAATCTAAAAGTGAGGAGAACAGATCAAAATCATGAAAAAATTAAGAGCATTATATTCCCTTGTTATATTTTTCTGTCATTCCCCCCCCCCCATATTTGCTATACACTCCTACAAAAAGATGTGATCAAAGTCATTGTCAAAAATATGCATAGCCGCATCCGATGCTAGCCACAGTAGTATTCGCGTGGCTGAAAGAGGAGACTCGGGTCAGATGAAGGCTGAAGTAAGGTAGCTATCATGATTAATTTGGCTCCCTCCTGTGATTAGACACATTAATTGAATCATCGCTTGCTTTATAGCAAGCTAATGGCTAATGGGAACAGCCTGTCCCCATTTCTCCTTCACCTGCCCTGGGGTATATGTCGGTGCATCCTGATCTAGTGCTGAAGATGAGATCCTTCATTCACCCACACTCATTCTCTCTCTTAACCCCTAGTGGTCCTGCATCACCCAGGTGCTATGCATTTAGTGGCAGATGGTGACATGACATGAGTTTTAAGCCTGTTTTTTAAGAGCATTATATTAAATATAAACGGAGACACTAGTTGATTCTTCTGTTTCCTAAAGAGTTCCAGACTCTGGGCTGTGAGAAAAACAACTAAATAATTTGAATTAATTTCAATTAAGAGCGTAGTTTTCATAGATCAGCTTTGGGGCAGAAGATCAAAGACAATTACTGTGGCGAATCTCTCCGGCCTGGGCTTGTTTATCTCATGGCCAAGGAAATGGCAGTGCTCGCCCCCGCTCATTACCATCGCCAAATCTTCACGGCAGTCTTTATGCGCCTGCTTAGAGCTAGGAGGGCCCTTATCCCCTGTCCTTGATCACCGCACTTCCTCTACACCACACAGGTACAAGATGAACTGTATTTTTCAGGTAACTGGCGAGCGCAAGTGGATTGAGCAGGTCATCCGTTTTAGTTTTGATCTATTTAGTAATTAAATGAGGAAAATACGGAGTATTGTTAGCAAGGCGACTCTTATAACCTGCTTCCTATCCCCATAACGAAGGCTAAACCATGCCGTCATTTCATAATCAACACGAATGCGTAGACTTGTCTTAGTAACAGATTGAACTGTTCTGTCCAGCATTGAGCTCCGTCAAGTGGCACTTCCCTCTCCATGGCAACTGCGTGTTCCCATTGAATGAGAAACGCTGCGATTTTATAACTCAACAGGTACGCGAATTTGCAGGTTTACATTTTCATTGTAAACTACAATCTTTGGATGCTCCCCCCTTCACATCTAATAAGATAAAGAATCGATTGAGAGGGTGACTGCGTAACATGGTTCAACCATAGAAACCCCCAGGACCTCACAATGAATTGTAATGCCAAGATATCAGTGTTACGTTCCCTTTATCCGTCATGAATATTCACGAGATAACGTTGCAGGAATTCCGGTCCAGTCATCGTGGTCAGAGAGGCTATTAGTGCAGGCAGAGGCTTCGGTGATGTAACTGATACGCAGAAGAAGGGAGACACGGAATGCGTACTGTAATGATTCTGGAGGTTTGTCACCGTGCCAACCATCCACGCAAAAGCCCACACTGCGGGGATAGCACCGCCCAAAGAAAGAAAGCCTCGTCGTGCGTCTGAACTACGGCATCTCGCTGTCACAGCTTTGGGCACTGCGAGTTGGCGGCTGTGCGTAGGATGCGCTTGGCTTTCTTGGCGTTAGAGGCAATTCCGGAGGTGCGATTTGTACTATTTGTTTCTTTGTGTGAATGAAGCCTAGATGTTCCAGAGAGAATACAAACACAATTTTTAACATCAGTCAGCCTCTCTTTCCAATCTTTAGTATGGATGGATCCAAGATGCTTGAAGGGATTAAGTTAAAATAAAACATAGGCCTATAAAAATCCATACTGAATTTTTTAGTGCGAATCAAATATTTTTAGTACATTTGTGGTTTGACTGTACTCACAAATGGATACTCTGTTGGTATGCATCCTGGCTGCCAGGTCTCAGTCAGCTGTTGCCACTGATTCTGTACATATAACAACTACATAGCAGCTATGTGTTAATGTTAAGCTAGGGTAACCTCTTGAGATGAAGTAAATCTTTGGAATGTGCCCAATGTCATACAGTTGAGACTTATACAGTATGTGCAATGAAAACAATACAATAAAGAAGAAATAAACAATTCAATAAACAAGACCAAATATGCACTGAGGACATACTGAAACTTCAGAGTGGTCATTGATAATCCTGATGCAGGACAAAGGTAAAAAAAACCGTTTTGTTAAAATCTTTTGAAACGTCATTTGAAGCCATAGTCATTTTTATTTTTTTCCAACGCAGTCCTCAAAATTTCACATAGCTATGTGTCTTTTCATTTCACTACCGAGTACACATCAGGTAATCTGAACACTTAGAGCTGGGCAATATATGCACCCTGACCAGGCAGGCCGCAGGGGAAGTGGGGGGAATCACCTTTGAGCTGTGAGTGGGCAATGCCCTAGTGTCTGAAACTGAAACCTTCCCTCCACTGTGTGATACGAGGGTCAGTCATGGAGTCAGTGTGGTCTGCATTTGATACAATAATGTGGGGCACACCCCCACACTGACACACAGAGGACTTTTCTTTGACAGACTATATTATATTGAATAATCAGTGAACCATTGATTTATGTAACATGCATCAAAGCAAAGTTTGTTTCATAGCAGTTCAGAATGTAAACCCTTTGCACCTCATAACTGTCATGTGAAATTGACATTCCATAGTTTTGAAATAAACATGAGGGCAATTACTCAAGGGCCTATGCGATAGCTTGACCACTGAGCCATGAACTTGGACCATTAAAACAGAGCCCAGTGTCCATGCCTGCCACCCAGTGTAACCCCCTGAAGAATGACCTCAAGGGTCCACTCATTGACAGCACTGGCATGATCTGGATTTGACACAAGACTGTGAGACTCATCAACGCAGAATGAGCAATAAGAAGCTCTATTGTACAATTATTTTTTCAGAATGTTTTAAAAATATTTTCTTTCTTAGATTGTATCTTTCAGAACAAAGGTTTTTTTTGTACAGATTTTATACCACTGCACACATAGAAAGGTTGACTGTAGTCAACGACGTCTATTACAGCCTTATCAGAAAGCGAGGGACTCACTCACACCATCTGTTCTCAAACAATATGGGTTATGTCACCCCTCCATGAAAGTGTTGTGGCAGTGGAAGGATTGTTTGACAGGTACCCAGTCCCTGTGCAAGTGCTAGTCAGTGTTAATTAATCTGGCCTATTTTGTGAGTGGTGCCAATGTTTTATATAAACTCTAAAGTTTATATAGTTATGCATGAGTGTGCGTATCTAACTTGTATTTCATTGAAGACCATTGTACCGACCTGTCTACAGTTAAGCACAAGCACACAAAATATGTTTAGAAAAACACTTTAATAAAACAATTTAAAAAGCTCTATGCAAGGTATATATACACTATACAATAAGTTCATGAATAGTTATCGGAACAATTTTTCTTCCACGCTCATGACCCAACAAGCATGTTTTGAAAATAAAAAGCAGCCGCTTGTGAACTGTGTTTCTGGAAACAGGCTTAAAAGAAGCAATCCTATTCAACCCAACACCAATTTCAAAAGTGCAAGTGTGTAAGCTTAGATCAGTACACACAAACACTATTCCTGCTATTGAGGTCTCGGATGTTGAATCGATCATGACAGTGACATTCAGAACTGGTCTGACACAACCAGCATGGTGAAGGTTGAATTGAATTGGTTTAATGCATTCAAACATAAGTGCCCACATGCAGTCCTGAAAAACTTAGCTGTTTAGTGATTTCTTTCCTACCAGCAGGATACTATGACTGAGTGTTGCATCATATCGTTATGACGAATGGTATTTTAAGTGTCACAAAATGAAAAAGGATTGGGTTTACAATTCAGTGTGGCCAACATCTAAAGCAATGCAGGTTCTCCTGGCCCAGGGGGAGAATGGAAGGTTAATGATTTTTTCCTTGGCAGGTGCAAACGGATGCCTGGCAGAAAATAAAATAAATTAAAAATAACAGATTTTCAGGGGCACTGAACAGATCACAGCAGTTTGGTAGAACAGCCACACAAGTATAGAGAAACATTTTACCAGCCATGTGGTAAACTTGGTAAATATTGGCCACAATATTAAGTGCTACTTAGTCATTTTTATAGGTGTGCATAGATTGATGTATATAATAAAATGTGCATGTCCCAGTCTGATGCATGTATGCTACATTGTATGGGCTAAACTCCTGCTGCTTTTAATTTAGAATATCTGAGCACATGTCAGACAGGTGTAAAACAACTGTTGAACAAATCACTGGGTAAAGCTGTTACACAGGATGCATTACAGGGCTCTTTCCATACAGGATCCTTCCATACATTACATAATACGTTTGATTTGTCAGTCTCACAGCTGTCCAGCGTGACCGTGCTGTCCCATTCCAAAAGCGTTCCGCGTTACACGCCAGATGATCGCCTACTCTGCCATAGATAGTTTTTTTGGTGCTCGGAAACAGGCGCGTGCCACCGCTTCCACTTTTCTGCACGTGCGCACGACCCCGGTCATACGACCTCGCAGCTTGACTTCCATGTCAGACAACTTGTCGACAAAGTCATCGACGAAACGTCCCAGATTGAGGCTCCTCTTCGTTTCAGCCCACAGACCACCTAGTCAGTCCGTCTCCTCCCAAAAACCGCCGACATACTTCTGACAATACCTTTGAATCCAGCGGGGCCTTTTTTCAGCGCCCTCGCCTCACGGATCAGGTCGAGCAGTTCGTGGAACACCAGCAGCACGCCATGGTAATTCTCGGCGGCGGAAATCTCGAAGAACTCGCAATCCGAGGACAGGGCGAGTAGCGTGCCTTCCTCGCTGGAGACCGTGCGACGGTGCTTGAGGTCGCGCTTGTTGCCGACGATGACGATCGGCGTTGAGCCCGAAACCTTACTTTTGCATTGCCTGATGCGCTGCACCTGTCGACGCACCACGTTGAAGCTAGCACGGTCACAGATGCTATAAACCAAAATGAACCCGTCTGCCCACTGAAGCTGCTTCTCGCTGATGCATCCATCCACCTCACAGTTCTAAAGAGAAATGGTAATTCTGTTGATACAACTCGCCTTAAGTTTAGTGTAACCCTATAGGCTATAATTTAACGAAAGATGAAATATTGGAACATGAAAATGAAGTAAACTACAGCTAATGATTAGTTTTGGATACAAAATAGATTGCACTGCACTGTAACTTTTTAGTAATCTTGCTATAATACCATAAAAATAGTCCTCACCTGTGGATGCAGAGAGTCCCAGATATTGAAATTGATATCCCGTCCGTCGATTCTGTCACTATGACTGTATATAGATTCTGGAAGCAAACGGGAGGTTTTAATTAGTGATGGAAACAGACAGAAGACAAAGTTTGAAAAAAGTGATTCGTTTTTCAAAAGTGACAAGTGTGGACAAGTATCTCACCTATATTGCCGTATTCGCCGATAAATCTTCTGGTGAGAAATCGCACTGTGAGCGCTGTTGACACAGGAGGGATTAAATGAGAATGTGCATATAAAGGAGTTTTCCATGCATCAACAGCTATAGCTGTTCATTATCGTTCCCGTTTTATTTTGTAAAATTATGTAAACCGTATACTACTAGCCGAGTATCTCGTCGTCATATCAAATGAACGTCTTTATGACTATTGCTGTAACCTAATATTTTTTTCGTACTTACTGACATTAAAATTGTAAGCTCTTTGTCATACCAAACACATGTAAAGGCTATATCTTAACAGTAATGACATTGTGCTTACCAGACTTCCCGACGTTTTCTGCTCCAAGTAGCAAAACATTTGCCTCCACTTTTTGCTGGCTTCCATCCATCGTTTTGCTGCTGTTGTTGGAGTTGGATTTGACTTGAACAACCATTTGTATACTAAACGACGGTTCTTTTACCTGCTTGTTTTATTTTATTTATTTTTTTACCCGCAGCGGAGGGTGAACTTTCTAGTCCGAACACTGCACGGCATACTGCAAACTGAGAATTTATACACAGGTGGGCGGAACGCTGGTTTAGATAGATCCTCAGGCGAACCAATGAGAGTGCCGAGCGACTGTTTATGAAATTGACATCTGAAGTGGAATTTTGATCCCGGTCCCCTCCTGTGGAGATTGAGCTGTGAAACCGTTCGAGGAATGCGTAGCAAATGGGGGAGGTGCACGCAAAAATGAATAGAGGTTCCGTTTGATTGCCCAACGCAGCAGAGGTGACAAATTCAGTGAAAGCAGTGGGATTTCGTGCTAACCACAGCATGTAATCAATTACAGTTGATGGCTTAAGTTTAAGTTTGGAATTCAGACAGGGCTAATAAGATGAAATACTGCACCCCCTGTGTTTCTCGTACTAATTCATACATTTGTTTTTTACATTAATCCATTTTTGTAAACCATTAAACTATGCCCGTGAACAGCCACAGCCACCCACTAAAAGCAATGTACACTTAATAAAATGTAACAGCCAAATCTTTTTGCAGTTTTGTGCCATTTGCACAGTATGACTTTACTATGATCAAGGGAGACAGCTGCTTACATTACAAGTATATTTTGAAAGTTGAGTAACTCAGCAAATAGCACTGGTGAAAATCTGATTTCATAGATCAATGTCTAGTGTTGAATATCACTTTAGTTGATGTCTGAGCTCTTCCAAATGAATGGAAACAGGGACATATAGTTTAGGGATAAAACAGCTATAGAAACAAAAAAGGGTTGTGAATGGGTGCACTGGATCAGCGAACAGGACTGTATCAACAACCGTAAGTAACCTTCAATGACCTGAGACATTCAGCTCCTGCTTCATCTGCTTCACCTTTATCTAGGTAGGTAGGGGGTGAACGAAACCTGAACCTTTTTTTTACACTAGGAGAGGCAGAGTGGATATCATCTTTCTTGCTGTGCAGGCAAAATGTGAAAAACAAATGTTGAGATGGCTCTTAACTAGAAATAATGTGTTATTCTCCTAGTAGAAGGAATATTCCATTGTGACATAGTCACCAATTACAAAAAAAGGTTAAATTGCAAAATGACGAGGACACACTATCTTGGAGGCTTTTTGTTGTAAACCAGCTCTCCAGAGCAGAGGCTCAGGTTTACCTGTATATCACCTGAGAGTATGGTAGAGTACACAGAGATAACCGATGTTGGCATTCAGTTTTTTGTGCCATTTCATTCAAAATGTTGGGTCTACTGCTGTCATAAATGTCACTGGCACCCTCTGCTGGTCAGCTGTTGCCATGAAATGATACAAAAGGCCATATCCAAGCATGCAAATATGTTAAAGTATTTTGCCACAGTATGATTTAATGTACAATACTTTAAAATTCCAAAACAGATGCAGAAATAAGTCCCCCTTCATATGCAAACACTAGATGAAAAACAAACATTTATTGTAAACAGCACATTTATTGATTACTGACAAGAAAACTTTAAATAGTTATACCAGACTTGTCATGAACAAAGATCCCTTGTCCTCCACGAACACAGAACAACAGACACTTGAATTTCAGAAAATGTTATCATCAAATCTTTGTAACTGTAACTTTTCGCCATCTGGTGGCAAAATATAGGTATTGTCTTTGGATGGCACTCACTGCATTAGCTCAGAAAACTTAGTCATGAAACAGAAAAACTGAGGTAGATCCATGTCTGTATAAAAAAATTAAAACTGCACCATGCTCCCCCTTTTTCCCTTTGACCATCATCTCCACCTCACTCCTTTGCACGCATCCTCGCTCCCTCCTTTCCCATGTCCCCGTGGAGTTTGTTTGCAGGCTCGCCCTGGCTCACCACGACTGAACCCCTCTTTCTCTTCCCTTTCCTCTTCGCCCCCTGGTCTCTCATGCCCTCCTCTTCCCCTGCCACCCCTTGTCCCTGGGGCGGCTGCAGAAGCGTGGGGTCCATGATCGTACCGTAAACTTTCATCAGATTCTTTTTGAAGATCCTCTGAAGTTTTCTGACATGGTAGACAGTCTGAGGGAGACAGACACAGAGGGGAGTGCGCATGGGTCAGGAATGCTAAAGCTCTGTGAACTACTTTTTACACGCAAGACTGATCTCATCAAATAGGTGGCGGCAAAGTAAATTTTACATTGAAGGCATTCTTGTTGCTTACTGTAAAGTTAAAAACAACGACCAATATGTTGGCCACAGTCTGACTGTTATACCTTATCATTCTTGGTAAGGGCGCTCAGCAGAGCCCATACATCAGACACAAACTCCGAAGGGGTGTGGTATGCAGGTGACACCTTCTGTAGCAGCCGCCCTCGAATGAGCGTAATGTCGACATAGCGTGTGGCATGAGGCAGGAACTGGAAAAGGAATGTGGCATAAAAAAAATCCAGTCACACTGGTAACACAAACGCAATTCACAGCCAGCGTTGCCATCATGCAAAACCCTTACAAATTTGGCCCAAAACCCCAGGAGTACGCACCTCAGGCTGCTGGTAGAGAACGGGGCTGCAGGACACACCGATCAGAGTCAGGTAGAGGTGCACACATTTCTGAGGGAGAGACAAGGACAGGAAGAGAAAAAAGACAATGTGAAAGCAGGGGGCATTGGAGGGAAAGAGATGAATATCAGTCTTCAGCAACATCATATTACATACTTTTCTAAAGCAAAAAATTTCAAGAGTGACTATGAAACTGAATTTTCATCACAAAAACTCCACAACTTTTGCAGTTTTACAAAAAGTTGTGAGGAACCCTTGACATCAGCACAAAGGGACCAAATCCGAAGGCCAAAGAGTGTTTTCTATATAGTACAATTCACATTTATGTGTATGTATTGAAGCATGAATTTTAATACATCTTGGTGTTTTATATAAAACCATAACTTTCTATAACTTTAGTGAGGCTTTCATAACTTCTACTCTGTCCCCTGCCATGCTCATTAACTGAAATGTGTTAATGAAAAAGTGATGGATCTGAATAGCCTTTGGTTTTGCTTCACTGACACTAAAAGATGCACCAGGGTTGAAGGTCTCAGAATTCAGAAATTTTAGTAACTTTCAAAATGATATAAAAACGCATAAAAATCTTTAATCCTTTATCGATTGGAATTGTTACCTTCATTGTCAGTGTATTAAAATAACATTAGACCAATACTCTTCCTTTTCAGCTACAAGCGTGAAAATGACAAATTCTGGAATAGTCACTAAAAACTGAAATAGTAAAATTAGCACTAATTGGGCTCTCAGTGGTACATTTTCTCCAACTTCATGTTTCTTCATCGTTTTTTTTGCAGTGGATCTTGATATTGATGAGGCATCTAGCTGCATATTGTACTTCTGTTTCAGCCTACAAGCATATCCTTTGCTTTGAGGCTCAGCAGAGTGTGCTGGGGTGTGTCCTATGAGGGTGACCCAGACAGACTTACAGTCTGATCAGCTGTGCTGAGTCCGCAGTCCCCCTCTGGCACGTTTTTGTTGCGCCTCCCGAAATCGCACTGATCCGAACACACCATGCACCTCCCCCGGCCTCTGTGGGATGAGAGAACAGGACGGCAGATGAACCAACGCCTTAGCACAGGGATCTGCTGGGAAGGCTCTGCTTCTCTCCCAGGGCTTTTGGAGGTACACTGCACTTTGGTCTCTCCTTTCAGGAGTGCCCGGAATGAGCTGCCCAGAATGAAGAAACCTGGACTCATGAGCTGCGCAGCCCAGCAAGGTTCACAGTCAGACGCAGGGTGTGGCCGTGCGTCCATATGTTCACGAGCGAGTGTGGCTCACCTGTCCAAGGTGCTGATGGGATGGCTGTGACAGGGCTCGTGGAAGCCCCTCCAACAGGACGGACACACCACCAGCATTCCCACCGTGTGGCATATGATACAGAACCCCATCTTCTCAGCCCAGACGGGGCGGAGCGGCGGCGACGATGGGGGAGGCGGGGCTGATGATGGGGAGGCCGTTCGAGAGACGGACGTGGAGGTGCATTTGGAATCGGGAGGTGGCAGCTGCGGTGACATTTTGACGGTGCATTGGTTAAGTAGGCTTTCGATTAAAACTCAAGCCCAAATCACAGACAGGACACTGCTGTTGGACCCTTGAGCAATGAAAATTGAGCCGGTTGCATGGGTCATGAGGGGGAGGGGGGTGGAGTCTCTGGTGCTAAAAAGGAGATAGGGTTTCCAGTGGAGGCTTCAAGATGAGCCATGTGACTGTTATGCTACTCTGATTGGCTCTCCTACCTTTCACTGTGATGAGGGTGGGGCCAGCAAAAGGACATACTTACTTACTTACAAAATACAAGCCAGGAGCCTAAGAGTCTATAATCAACAAACCCACAACCTGTACAGAAACAATTTTATGGAATAGAAAAATAGTTCCTATAAAAATTCTCCCGGTCCCAAATATCAAACAGAAGCAGAAGCAACTGTAGTAGACACAGTGCAGGTGCAGTAGCAGTTTGATGTTCAGCATGATGGAGAACACCGTTCACCTGTTTGTCCTCGGGGATCTGCTCCAGGTGGAATTTCTCCTTGCTGGTACTGAGGTGGAGGCGGAACTGGGGCAGAGGGTGGCCTGGCGGGGGCAGGGAGACGGGGATCCGCAGCAGAGAGACCCGGGGAACACAGAGCCTAGGAGAAACCACAGGGCTACCTGGATTGTTCTGACACACACATGGACACACACCTACACACATCTGGGCATCTCTCTTTCACACACATGAACGTACGCATTGCAAGCACATAGCACTGAAGTGCATGCATGCACACACTATAGGTAGACACACACACACGCACACACACGCACACACCAAAACATAGTAAATACAGTAAATACAAGTTGCATGTTAGTTTACCTCTTGCTGAGGTAATACTACAGATACTACAGATTACCAATGTTCTGTGTGTACGTTATTCCTACAGGGGCAAGCTCTGACCACTACAACCAGCACATGTGCACATACCAGACACCTTCAAACAGCACAGTCCAATGCATTTATTTTTTTAAATATTTATTTTCATTTGTTGTGAATTTACTGCTCTTTCCCTTTTATGCAGTGTATTCCAACATTTGTTTATTCTGTTTTTTGTTCTTACTTAGCTGTGCAAAGTTAAGTCCCGAATTTCAGAATATCTGTAGTAAAATACATTTTTGTATTACTTAGGGCTTAGCTTTAATGCATGCAATTACTTCCAAATAAATAGTATTGAGGCATTGCAGAAAATGCATTATTTGACAGCTTTTAAAAGGAGTACCTTTTATGTTCTTTCTTGGGCTCCAGAATACCTGGAAAAGAGAGAGAGATGAGGGAGGACAGAGCGAGGGACAGTGAGAGCTCAGTGTGAGAGAGAAAACAGCGCGGCTATTGTTCGTGCCTGACCTTGGATGGGGCCTGCGCTCTATCTCGAATTAGCAGCCTTGAGGACGGCTAACCGCTGCGTCATTCTACACAAAGGTGGACCACATACCCGCCGGTGCAGCTGTGTCTGGGTGAGGGTGATTCAGTTCCCTGCACTGGCTGGGGTAGGTGGTTAGCGTACGACCGCTTTTATCAAGCAAACCTGCACCCCATTCACTCTGCCTTTGCTTTCAGAGTAGTGTGTCACTCGCCATTTGACTGACTGCCTGATGCAGCAATGTCAATTGCCAGCAACCTTGAACACAATACAATAAGTATGATACCCTGATTTGCTAAAGCTTACCAAGATTTTAAGCAATGGCGTACATTGATTCTCAAAGCAATAAGTCATAGATATGAGGAAGATGATAAATCAGATATACTGTCTGTTAAAAAAAGCTCTCCATATTCACTGGGTATCATCCCATATCACATCATGTTTAGTTTCCTCAAAAAAACTTTACACAGTGAGACATATCCTTGAAATAAGAGAGCTTATAGCTCAAAATTGTAATAATTCACATAAAGAAACACAGAAATTCTTTAGAAATAAAGAAAAAAGCTAAATAAATAGGAGGTGAATTTAGTAAAAACCACTAGTTCAATAGACATTAGCGTTAAACTTCGGACCATACTTTTTTTTGCATTTAATAGCAAAATTAAGTGATAATGTTTGATGAAAGAAAATTTAGTTTCAGTAAGCCGTTTACTTACTCTTTGCATATGTGTCACCTGCTTTATCCCGGTTTTCTTCCTGCAGAGAAAAAAAACAACAGCTGTGCCATCCCTGAAGATCAAACTGAGGGCCTATTAAAACGCCACAGAGATGGACATGTGACCCTCTTACCTTCACAGGACACCTGGAGAATTTACTCTCATCCTCCGGCCTGACTGGAGCTGAGCTTTGGCCTTTTAACCCAGTTAAGGCTGGTGAGGTAACAGGCTGCTGACAAGCTGACTCAGCTGAATCAGGAGAAGTGATTGGCTGCATGGGGTTTATTCCAGCTGAATCTGGAGATCTGATTTGTTGCTGGAGTTTTACTTTATGTGAATCAGGAGAGCTGATTAGCTGGGGGTTTGTTTCATCTGAATTTGGGGAGCTTATTTGAGGCTCAGTGACTGAATGCAGAAGTGTTTCACCAGGGTTACCCTGGATGGGGCTTAAACAGCATCCTTCCCATGTGTTCCGAAGACAGGCACTGTCCCCAGTGTTGCAGGTTGGTCTGTCCACAGTGGTCGGTATTAGCTGGCCATCCTTGGACATATCCACATTATCGGATGCCCAGGAGTTGCTGTCTCTAGGGGCGGAGTCTTCACTCTGACTGTTCAGCGCAGGGTGGCAAGGCTGTTTGTCTGTTGGCATTGGGAACTGGAGGGCAGAATAGACAGAGAAAGGGTTAATTGAGAACCTCTTCATCCATGTGATGTTAGGACTATAACCAAGTGACACTGAATGTAACAACCCACTGCGGAAGGTTCAGGTACATGCATGCCTAATCGTTAGTGCGCCTTCAATGGTCATATGACTGGGGAAGAGATCCCACCTGCCAAACATCACCTCTGCTTTCACTGTTACCTGCATGGATGGGGCACGGTGGATCTCTGCCACAGTGGAGGTGGGCTCGTTTTCCATTGCAGCCGGGTCCGTGTGTTCCTGCTCCTCGCCAACAGGGGGAGCCCTCTCACATGGGGAGTCAGCTATCGCTTTCACCGGGGGCAACAATGCGGGTCTGCTGTGGATCCAGTTGTCTGTGGACACGGTGAGACTGGCAACAGGGTCAGATACTGCAGACTCACATAAGCCCTGAACCTCCTTGGGAATGACCACTTGGGCAGCCGCAGTTGAGCTGCAGGGGCCGCTGGCCACGGTTTGGATGGCTGGTGCACTCACGTTTGGCAACCGGCTGTTTGGCTTGGAAGGGTTGGGGGTGGGGTTCATTAAGCAGCAATACTGAAATGCAGGTACGACTGAGTAAACTGGGGTGACAGTGACAGTAGGAGGGACTGTGGGTTTCCTTGCTGGTACAAGAGGGTGAAATTGGGTGCTCTTACTTTTGGGATGATAGGGCTGAAAATGGCCGTCACCCTCGTTTCCCAACAATCCCCAATGGACAGATTTGAGAGAGGATGGAGAAACAGTGGCCAGGGAGGAAACTGGAGAAGACAACCAATTCATAAGATGGGTATGGGAGGAAATTACCAGTGTCTGGGAAAGACCAGTGCCATTTGAACAGGAAGTGAGATGGCTGTGAAAGTAAGAGGAAGTATCACGAGAAAAATTGGGATGTCTATGAGAGGAAGAGGAAGTGTTTTGAGAGCACGTGAGAGGGCCGGGAGAGGAAGAGGAAGTGTTTCGAAAGGAA
Organism: Albula glossodonta; assembly: GCA_019788955.1. Taxonomy (NCBI): domain Eukaryota; kingdom Metazoa; phylum Chordata; class Actinopteri; order Albuliformes; family Albulidae; genus Albula; species Albula glossodonta. The sequence goes on along the minus strand of JAFBMS010000001.1, from coordinate 4,742,631 downwards.
GTGTGATGTCTGTGAGAGGAAGTGCTTTGAGAGAACGTTGGAGGGCTATGAACAAAGGTGACGTAAGAGGACTGTTTTTGAGTGGAAGTTGTGTGAGTTTGGGAAGAGGCTGTAGAGTGATGGTTAAAGCTGCAAATGGCAGGCTTATTGGAGGAAGAGGGAGGGTAAGTGGGCTGGAGTTTATAAGATGCACAAAGACTCCGGGGGATAACTTCGGAAACTGTGGAAGTGACAGGAGATAGAGTGTTTTGAGAGGAGGTGGGTGGTTTATTTGGGGAAAAACTGCGACTTTCATTGATGGAGACACCATGGTTATAAGGACTCTGGGTTTTGTAAGAGGGTTGAGGAACCTCATTGATATGATTCTGATGGTCCCTGGGAGCAAAGGGAACTGTTTCGGTCACAAATTTACCTGGAAGAAAACAAACACAAGAACTATGTGAAAGTAACAGAGAACCTGAACATAGATTCCTGACCACACCATCTGAAAACGGAACTGTGTTTACAATATTGCTACTGATAGACTGTGTAAGCTAAAATGCTTACGCAGTTAGCCTCAGTACTGGCCACAATCTCCGAGACACTTAAAGAAAACAAGCAATTAATTGCTGTCGAACTTGGACAGCAAGTCTGTTGTCCGGTCCCAGGAGTGGGTCGGGACGCACATCCTCTTGTTGTTGTGGTGGCTGAAGGATAAGTGAGGATGCCAGTGGTGCGATCGATGGTGGAAGTATGTGCGTGCTGCTGATTGAAGGACACCTCTTGGTGAGTCTGAGGGTTGGTGAGTGGTGTCATTAACTAGGAGGCCAGGACATATCGTTGATCTTCCAATATAACAACTAATTATAGGAATGGAAGCCCACTGTTGCTGGGATTATAATTACTCAAAGATGTGGAGAATGTCAGAATCTTTGTGAAAACTGCCAAAGTGGGTTTTAAGAAGAAAATTCTTCTTAAGAATTGTTGGTGAATGAGGCCCTGTGTTATTTTGTTCAAATACATCAAATCCAATGACAGACCTTCTGAAAGTGATTAACAAAGAGTACTTCCAGAAATTACGTACCAAAACTAGTGATTTGATCATAGATTTCCTGGTCGCAGAAGAATGTCATCGTCAACATGGTGGCTCCTGGAGAGACGTTTTGTGACAGGATATCCTGTAGCTGTAACTGGAGCTGGGGGGCGGAGTCAAAGGGTTACAGGGAATCCATCAAAAATGCCAAAAGTTGTCAGTTTAAAAGGACAAAGCTATATTTTATCTGCAAACGATAAAATGACCGCTCAGAATATATGTAATACCCTGCTTGATAAAAGAGGGCTCCTAAGATTTAGAAAAGACTGAGCATTATGTAAGCAAGAAGAACCCTGCTCCTGCATGATAAACAAGGTATTTATTGATACTTCAGTTGGCTAATCATAATACCTGAATAAAAGAAGACTTGTTACAATGCCGGTGGCATTTCATCAAATGTAAATACATGTAAATATTGTTCTTTCAAGTATATTCTTAACATTTTTATGAAAGGTCATTTTTGGGAAGAAATGCCCACTGAGCATGGTGTCAAATGAAAATGGAAGCTTTATATTACGAAGTTCCAACATGTTTATTCCACATTAATTGTAAAAAGCGCAGATGAGACTGATTCACTTTCTCTCTGGAGATTTTTAGACACTGTGAAGTTGCGTCTTTGATTCTAACATTTACATTTCAACTTGAAAAAGAGTATGCAGCTAATTTCATTTGTTGCCACAATGACCTCCCGTGATTTACTGTATAACCAGTTTGTGGACCCATTTATTCTCCTTAAGAGCATATGCAATTCAGTTGAAACCAATTTGTGTTTTTTGAGAAAAGACGGTCTACAAGTTATGATGGTCCGACTTACGATTTTTCGACTTCACGATGGTGCGATAGCGATAAGCATTCAGTAGAAACCAGTACAGTATTCAATAAATTACATGAGATATTCAACACTTTATTATAAAATAACTGTAGGCTAATGTTAGTATTCTGAGCACGTTTAAGCTAGGCTAGGCTAGGCTATGATGTTCAGTAGGTTGGGTGCATTACATGCATTTTCAACTTACAATATTTTCCACTTACGATGGGTTTATTGGAACGCAACCCCATCATAAGTCGGGGACCATCTGTATTGTCCACTAAATGGATAATGGTCAGGGCTTACCCGTTGCCTGCAGGACATAAGTGCAAAGTGATCTTCTGATTCCAGGGCTCTCTCTGTAAAGAACAAGAGATGGTCCTGCCTACTCTCCAGCTTCTCCAACATGGTGTGTCTCTCCAAAACATTTGCCTTCTCAGACCCAATCACTGTCTAGGTAGATAACAGCAACAACAACAACAACAGCAACAACATCATACATCACTACCACTGCCATTACTATAAAACCTATATGTCCTCCTGGTTTAACAACTATGTCACACACAATGTTGCTAGGTAACATCTCCTGCCACTGTAATATCTGATCATTAGATTACATTTAGTCCCTGAAGTCTTTGCATCCATTGTCTCTGAAAGCAAGAAATGGATTGGTTCTGGCAATTGACACTAAGCCTGGGAAATCCATATGAGGTTAATGAAAGGAACCATGCAAATTAAATGGAACATGAGTAAGTGGCCAATGGCTACAGACACACACTTTAATATGATGTAGGCATATTATCCTTCAGGATAACAAACAGGCCTTGTCTTTGATGCAAGACTCCAGACTTAAGTTAAAAAACAAGTGGTGGTTTATGAAGGTAACGTACCCTTTTATCTTAAGACACTTCAATGAGACCCAATGGCAAGTATCCACAATGAATTCATCTGTTGTCTCAGGTAACATTACAGGTTTACTTTAGTTCACCTCATGTCTGAGAAGGGTTATAGTATTTATATGTCATTAGCATGTGGATGCCACACTTTGTTTGCATTTGATGTTCAAAATAAAGATGAGGATTTGCTAGAGAGGTATTGTCTAATATGTTATATGAAGTAATCATAAAAAAAACATATAGAACACACAGATACCTTCATTTCTGCAATCAACTTCTTGGCTCGATTCAGAAGTGCAGAATGGATAGACAGGAGTGTGTCCTTCAATTCCTTCCTCAGTCTTACATGCAGCTCATTCAGATCCAGGATTCTGTAGGTCGCACACAATGATGAACAAAACACAGAAATGTCATGTGTATGCCCTCTCATCTTTTCGGGTGTTTGGACGGTGAGTAGAAGCAGCAACCGCTGCCCGCCCCTACATCCCCCTGGGGTTGAGCCTGGTGAATTGCGGGATGTGATCCTGGACCCTCCGCCACTCACAGCAGGCAATGTAGGGAGTTCAATGCTGATATTTTAGAAAAAGGAAAGACAGCTGCCATTTATACTGACTCCTGCTATGCTTTCAGAGTAGCACATGACTGAGGTGACCTCTGGGAATAGGGAGGTGCACGAATTAAGAAAGCCCAACTTTTATAGAATCACAAGTGTGAACTGGGCCCGCCTATCACAGGAATTCATACAGGCTGACATACAGACAAGCATATTCACCATCACTAACCTTTCATCCAGGTGTGACAAGCTCTGCCTCACTTTGTCCTTCTGGTGTTTTACATTTTCCATCAGGGATCTTATCCGTCCTTTCTCATCAGCAACAGCCACATGGAGAAACTTAAACCTGAGAGGAAGGGAGACAGTCAGACTATCCTCCAAGTCTATGACAGAGGGACGTTAACCACTTGGAATCTTTGTTATACATGATATGATTTCTTGTGATGGGAATAAAGAGATTTTATTTTACATAATAAAACATATCTGATAAACAGAGGGACACTATCTGAATGTGCTTTCTTCAGTTTTATTTGTGCTTTATTTGGTTTTGTTCAGTATGTGACTGCCCTATTATCTTGTGGCCGTAATGCACCTTTTCCTGACATGGATTCAAAAGGCAATCAGTATCCAAAGCTAGTTAACACTCACCAAAATTCACCATGAATATCTGCTCATGCTAGCTCTGAAGACTCTGAAAAATCTGTGGCAAGCAAAGTGGCTACCAAATAGGAAGAGACCAAGCAAGTCAACATCATATTATGTAATCATTTCATCCTCACAATTGATCAATATTGCTTGTTTGCTCACCAACAAAATAAAAAAGGGGCTTGTTGGGTTGTGTTCTTATAATGTTGTCCTCCTTGTGGATTTTCCTAGATTTTTGTTAAATGTGCCTTGCGATCATGTGCCTTGAGATGTTTAGATTTGCAGGGTACAGGGGCAGGTGGTGTGAACATTCCTCTAAGTCAGTGCAGCCAAAGTCCTTGGACCAGGCTCAAAGTGATAGCAACCAGTAGAAATGACACATTGTTATCTTCAATGTCTGGCCTATTTGTTTGTCCCGTTGAAGTTTTACTAAGGCGCCATCCTTTATTGAATATGTATATCCACAACATCAAAATATACATATATCTTTGTTGACTCCTCATCGGTCTTCAGGTATGAATGTATCTCCAGGGATCATCATTAACAGCCTTTCAGCCCTAAACAGAGTATGGATTTATTTTGCTGCAACAATTTTGATGACAGTAAAATGCCAATTTCATTTTACTGTCTTAATGTTCCAGACAAATCTGCAAATTTACATCTCTCCATCGTTGAATTCATCTTAATAAAATTTTTATAGACAATACCTGAATATGACCATCATTGCACTTACTGAAGGAGTGAAGGTGACAAAAAACATTTTTTGTTATTTAAACAAAGTAAATCCAAGATACCAACTTTCATGAAAATATAATTAAGGACTACATAAATTAATATACATACAAACTTCTAATTATAAAAAAGGTTCAAATAAAAACTATTGCTGAGTCACATATTTATGAAAAGAAATCCACAATAAACTCAAACATTCCTATAATATAAAGAACATAAAAATAGGATAATAATTCTTTCTGATTTGATGCTATACCACAGGCTCTGTTGCTATGACAGGCTGGGATGCAGCCTGTCGTCTCATACCTGTGTGTCTTGTGGAATGTCAGCTGACAGTCTCGACAGGTCAACTCATCACATGACTCACAGAAGAGCTTCAGTGCTTGTTTTCTGTGGGTGGGACAATATACAACTGGGCCAGAGACTGAAAGAAAAAATATCCAACGGGTCAAATTCATATTCCACCACACAGCAGTTTCACACACGACTAGTGATACCTAAACAGTAAGCTTTTTTAAAGGCATGTTGCTAGCAATTGAGATTATGTTTGCTGCATTTGCTAGCATTTTATTTTGAGATTGCAGCTAATAACGTTAAAGTAACAATTCAATCCATCCTTCCCCTTTAGTTAATATTTTCAATTATGCCTGCACTCTGCTGTTGTTTGGTGAGGCAAGATGAGATCTACTTTCGGGGTAGCCTGATACCTAATTGCAATGCACATACCTGTGCTGGGCTTCTGTAGAAGAATGGCGTGATTACGAGTCATCTTCACCCTCTTATGGGCAGAAGTGCAGACGGAACAGAGAGCTTCATCACATTCCATACACCACCCTGTAGCCTCTGCTCCATCTTCACAGCCTTCGCACTGAGCAATCAATCAATCAATACATAAATAAATCAATAAAGAAAGCAAGATAATAATAATGGCAGCATGAGAAGGCGAGTGAATGAGAGGGAAAGAGGGCAGAGGGACAAGAGGAAATGAATAAGGCAAGAGGACAGAGAGAGGGAGAAGAGCAAAAGAAAAAGAATTTTTCCTAAAATTTTTAGGGAGAATTGTCAACTTTCTAAATTACAACAATATAGAAAAACTTCTCTGATACATGTGTATAAACTGACTGAATGGCGATGGCAGAGAAATCCAACAAGGTTGTGAAACTAGGTTTTTTTTTGGGGGGGTGGGGGGGGGGGGATCAAATTCAGTACATCACCGAGACTTTAATCAGGCAGAAAGCTTCATACGGTCAGTTGCTGAGGGTGCTGCCTCTCCAGAGCACACGTCAAACTCTCACCTGACTGACTGGCTGCGCCTTGGAGCTGGACTCCTTGAAGAACAGATTATCGGTAACTTCCACGGGAGTGTAAACAACTCCACACACGGGGCACTCTGGGGATTTGGGAATGAACCGTTATGCCAACAAGCCAAGCATCAAATTAACAAAATTATTTGTACAGTTATAAAAAGTTACATTCCTGCTCTTATTACTATATGCAACCTGTTGTTTTGTTCTTCTTTACTAAAAAACATCTCAGGTCCTGCTGAACCGGTCACTTAACCATTTTAACCTGTAGCATCTGCAATCCTCATCCGATGCAAAACTCACCGTGAAGCTGAATTAGCCAATGAGAAGCATGCATTTGCAGGCTCCAAACAAATAAGCAATAAGCAATCAAAAGCCACAAAGGCATAGAGGACGAAGGTTAAGGCACTACGGAAAACTAAATCAGGAATGCAAAGTAATTAAATACAGTAAGATTCGGACAAGTTCCTTCACCTTTCCTTACAGTCTTCTACGAAACGTTCGAGACTCACTAAATCGGTTTCTCCGATTTATTTACAGCGGCCAGACTGCGCAATAGACTATGATCTTTCGGCGATGGCACGAATAACATACACAAGAAGATTTTAGAATAAAGCTCAACTTACCATTGACTTCCACGATCGCTTGCGGAATACACATTCGGCACAGAGAATGTAAACATGGCAAAAGTTGAGGAATTCCGTCTGAGCCCAGTTTCTTATTGCATGCACCACAATTTCCAAACCAGAGTGCGCGTCGCGGTGGTGCAATTGTTGCATTATTACAGTTAACATTATTATCCTCTACCACTAGATTAGACATGCCCCTGGATTCAATTTCACAGTCGCCGTACATTTTTAAAAAATGCGACTGAAATAAGGTGACATCAACTTTGAACAGACGAAGGCTTTATGCCTTTAAGTAGATAATCTTGGGAAACCGACACAACAAAACAAAGTGACTTCACTCGAACGATGACCTCCAAATCAGGTACATAACGCTAGCTTGTTGCTATTACCTCAGAATGCAATTATCTTGCAAACCTGTACAAGCTATCTCGCTAATTTGATGCTTTGTACATCGTCACTCTACTGAGATATACACATTAATCATAATTACCGGAAGAACTGTCAATAAATCATAGGTTTTACCGACAAAAATGGATCAGATAGACCGCAGCTGATAGCCAATTTGAACGTAAACTTGTAATGCATGGCACTGCAAATCCATTTCCTTCGCGCTCAATGCAAGGTTGCCAAATTCTGTTAATCCCCCATGTAAATGTGATGAAGATGCCACACAAGCCTTCTCGAGCAGCAATATCAACAATGACCCAAAAGCATCCTACAACAGCGCTAACAGAAAAATAGAACATGGAAGAAAAAAAAATCTAAGGTTTTGGTGTCCTGACAAAACTAAAAATCTTTACACTTAAATAGAAAGCCTAATACATTTTGTTTTGAGTTACTAGTGACGTGATAATTTAGCCAATGGTAAAAGTCAAACATATAAATCTGTGTGGGAAAACTGTACTCATGCCTACGACTTACTCTACAGCTTCAGTTTTTATGATACTTTTTTGAGATGTGGCTTTCTGGAATGTGTAGTTGCCATTTTGTCCTGTTGGAATGGAAAATGCCATCTAGGCTCTTGGGCATGAGTGTAACCTAATGGAGTCATGAGGACATTTGTTGACTGTAGAAAGTGGATGTGCAGAATTTAAGATTCTTCTTACCTGCATTGGGCATATAGATTCCCAACAGTTGCCTTTCAATGGGTTTGGGCTAGGGCAAAACAATAGATCTGGCCCCATGTGTGTTATACGTTCAAAATTGGAAGAAAAAACACACACATAAAAACAAATACACAACAGGAGTCCCTACTTCATTGCCCCCAGGGTTCTTCTCTTGAAATATGAAGTTGATTGTTCACAGATAAAATAAGCTGAAACCTGTAGACACTGCAGTTCAACAAAGTCAACAACAGAGTTTGCTATGCTTGATGTATGCAGTCAGTCCATTGTTAGGGGAGGGGGAGGGGGTCTTATGAGGAGGGAAATGGGGGGAATGAAAGTACTTCCCTGTATTTATAAATGACCTGTTAATTTACACACTGAATGTCTAGTTGACACTGTATTTGATATTAAGATACAAAAGAAAACAGCGTTGGTTTGTCAGAGCCACCTCAGTGTGAATGACAGCAATTTCAAGAACTCAGTGAAATATAATTTACATGGTCCTTAAAGTAAACTGACACAGTTTTTACTGTAGAGAACTTTATTGGTTTATAGGAGGCATAAACAGCCACACTTCTAAAACAGAAGTGCATTATGTATGAGGCTTCATGGGGAGAAAAAAAAGGTGTTCAGATGTACACAACACAAAGAAGCTCAAGGTCTTTACCTGAACCCCAACCAACCCCAAATGAACTGCTCTGTTCCCCACCAACTGTGCCCAACTCTGGCTCCACTCTTGTGTTCTTCCTTAAGTACACAATGTAATTGGTAAATGTAATGGTTTTATTCCTTCCCACATCTGTTGTTGCATCATATCTACTGTTGTGTAAATGTTTTTACTTAGATGGCAAACTGTCGAAATTGTAGTATGTATTTGCTGTGCTGGTTTCTCTAAATTAACATGTTAATTGGTGAACTCATTGCTCAGCTGCAGCTGGAACCCCTCCAAGTGTTCTTTCAGACGCTCCCTCAAGTCTGTGCTTCCACCCACGATCCTGGCATCTGAGTGAGCCCCGCCCTCTTTTTCACCCTGCCCCACAGTCCTCAACCCTGTTCCTCCGGGGTCCGAGTATGATCCCTCCCCCTCGTCCATCATGGGAACCTTTTGAAATCCCACCTCTGATACCACGAGTTGCTGGAATGCAGACTCGCCTGGCCCTCCATCCTTCCCAGCAGTGCCACCACCTCCGCTGTCCTCAGCGGGCACCGGCAGTAAGAGCAAACGTCCCTCTGCTCCTTCTTGAACCCAGAACACCCGCTGCTCCCCTCCTCCTTGCACGATTGCTGCTGCTGCTGTTGCCCCCCCATCCTCTGCATCTGTAATACGGGGCTGCTGTGGTGGGGCTGCCCCCTGCTGGAGTAGCTGTGTTGGGGTCATTTGTAGGGGGGTGCGCAGCGGTAACTCGGTGTGCAGAAAAGGCATGGCTTGTATCTGGGCACCACAGGTACTAGGGGACAGGGGGCCCTCATGGGGAATCGCCAGTGCGACCGGTCTCTGGGCTGCTGGTTTAGGGGGTCCCAACTCCAAAGTGACAATTTGCACACCGCTGTCTCTCTCTCTCGTATCCCCCTCCCCATCATCACAGTAGTAGTAGAAGCAGCATTCTTCCGTGTCCGCTGATTCAGCTCTTTCCACTTGCCCGTCCTCCACCTCCTCCTCTGTCACCTTCCTCAGTTTCCGGGGCTTTCCCTTCCCGTAGCGGTCTTCACTGCCTCCCCCCTGGTGCTCTTGCTCCTCCTCACCCTCGCTCCACCCACGGCCACAGTAGAAACAGAACCCTGCATCCTCCTCCAGGGCTGCCCTCACCGGTGGAGCCCGTCTGTCCCACCCACCTTTCTCCCCCAGCCCGTCCTCGATAAGCCTCAAGTCCTCCTCTGCCCGCCCCATGTCATTCTCCTCTACTTCCTGCCAGTGGATCCTCCTCTCCCAAGAGCTGGGGGCTGAACCTGAGCCCTCTACCACTTCATTGCCACACCGCAACCCATCCCGAAAGTTCTGTCTGATGCGGCTCTCACGGAGCCGCAGTAGTGTGTGCCGGAGACGGTTCTCCCTACGGCGGGCGGCATTGAGGAGCCGAACCGACTTTTCAAGGGTATCAATGGCTCTCTCGTAGCGCTTCCTCCACACTAGGGGGCAGAGCTGAGCGTAGTTGTGTTCCCTTGGAAGGTAGAAGCCTGGGGGTGGAGGGAGGCGGCGCATGTATCGAGATGGGGAAGGAGGGTTAGCTGGAGGGGAGGGTGGCCTGGGGCGAGAGGAGGAGGTTGTTTCGGAGGGGCTGGGGCTTGGGGAGGGCAATGGCTTTGTGCTGAGGGCGGGAGGAGATGGAGGAAGGATTTGAGGAGGCATGGGTGAGGTGTGGGGAAGGGAGGAAGGGAGATGAGATGGAGCAGGGGGAAGGGTCTCCACTTGAGTTCCAGCACCTCCCTCAGTCTTACAGTCCTCCTCCCATCTGGCCCCCTCAGACTTCACTTCCCTCCCAGCTGACTCACTACCTGTGTCTGGACGGTCTGCCCCGACCCAACCTTCTGGAACTGACACTTGCTCCTCCTGTTTCTCCTCCTCCTTCCCTGGCTTCAAGGTACGAGCCTGTTTCCTGGAAAACAGGACATAAACACTGAAAGCCTTATTCTCACACACGCACACAACTATATGCATATGCAGGTACACACAAGCAGTAATACATAAAAGGGACACGTAGAGACAAACATATTAAAATGAAAGCTTACACACACACACGGATTCACACACAAGAACAAGTGGACTCACAAACATGTGCATGCATGCACCTGGTCTGAAACTCACACATATACCCACGCACACATGCATGTATACGCTGCTTTAATACCAACATGTCTGCTTGTCTGACTGTCTTTCTGAATGTTTTTATACCGTGTTGATCTCTTTGTGGTTGCCTGCTTGCTCCTCCCTCTCTGAGCTTTCTCACTGGCAGCTCGTCTGGGTCGTGGGAGTGTCTCAAACACTGTGGGTAATGCATCCTCTTTAAGCCTTCGGTACCCACTGACCGGGTCATGGGAAGTAAAGAAGAAAAACCATTGTAGTAACTACTAGTGATACAAGACAGAGTGGATACAAGACATCAGACAAACAGAGAAGATAGTCAATCAATGTCTTGATTTACACGATCACAACCAATCTCTTTACAACAAAGAAAACTATTTGTTCAAATTGGTGATTTACTGGTAACATATGGTAGCCCCATCTGTTTTTGGTACAGTGATACCTCAATCTCCCATTTCAGTGGATTTTAAGTTGAAAAAAAAAAGAGCATACATACACTGCAGCCCTCCAGTGTAGACCACTGGTCTAAAGAATCTGTGACCTAGCAGACTAATATTTCTGACTGGGTGTATTTCCTGAGCGCACACTGACCTGACTCCAGAAAGCTCAAAGCTCTCTGGTGTGAAATGCTTGGAGCAGAAGTAAATGAAATGACTCTGAGGGTCCCACTGGCCCTTCCCCTGGGGGCCCGTACGGCGGGAATTGAGGATCCAGAGGGTACGGCGTGGTTTGCCCCGTTTTGGCAACCTGTAACAACATTAGATAAAAAGGGGCGGGGAGTTCCCGTTCATTTCTGCTGCTGGCATGACAGCCATGACAGCAACAGCTGACAACAGGGAGCAGATGGGGAGGGGGGGGTTGTATGGGAAACATGGACTCAGGTCAGGTCAACTCACCTGTGGAAGGTGATGCCGGCTTTGCGGGTTTCTCTGGTGTCACGAGACTTGCAACCTGCCGCGGAGCAATGCCTGGGCATCTTGATGGAGAGAGACAGTGAGTGATGGACACTTTGCCTATCATTCGAACATCATCTGGAGCAGGGCTACTCAACTCTAGTATCTGTAGCCACACACTGCACCAGCTGATTTCACTGATTCGGTCAGCTCCTGGACCAAGGAGGTAAACTGTTGTGTGTGACTGGAGCAAAGGCCTGCATAAACAGTGGCCCTGAGTTGAGAGACGCTGACATAGAACACTATCGGTAAAAGCGTCCTGCCACCCTCTGGTTAAGCGTTGACCATTCAGCCACAAACCAAGTACAGGGAGTCCACAACTTACAAAAATAACTGGTTCCTGTAGGTCTTTCGTAAGTGTTTTTTTTTTTCGTAAGTCCATCTTTTCTCTTGCAGACACTTTATATCATTCACCAAGATGAACCCCTCCCCTTAAACTTCTACCAGTCTCAGTAGCTCCCATTTTCAAGCGTATATGGTTAATATAAACAAGCATAAATTCAAAGACTGTGATATATTTACGTATACTGTATAGTACTGTATGCGAGAACCACACTCTCCATTAATTCACAAGTCAACATTTTTTTTGTAATTTGGAAGGTTAGTTTAAATTTTACAAGCCAAAATTTCACAATTTAGGGAAAGAGGGAACGGACAGTTGCCATCTGTTGCGGACCACGTACTTGGTGCATGGTTTGAACTGGTAAATTACGTTTTTTTTTTTTTTTTTTTTTTTTTTTACCCCTGACAATATTTTTTTTCCTATCTGCGGATTTCCGTAAGTCGAGTCTTCATAAGTAGGGGACTCCCTATATGTTAAAATAACCTCTGTGTTTTTGGGATGGATATGGTACATGGGTCAACATAACGGTCAGTCAAAGCAAAATAAGATTGTGCCACCAGTATTTTTCCCAAAATATTTAAAAGACTTCATGCCATTTCAAAACCATCTCTGGTCATTGGTGAAATTATGACACTAATTCTATTGTTATCTTAATTATCCTCAGATGCATTCAGCCCCTTGGAATCACCCTTGACCTGTTAGGAATACCATGTAAGCACCTGGCCACTGATCACTTTTAAATTTTCAACAGGCTTTTTATTTCAAAGTGCAGGCACAATACAATGGAGGGTCACTCTCTGAACTACAGCCAAGCCAAATAATCGTGTCCTTGTTCTTATTTTTTCTTAAATGACTGTATGACAAATACCCACAATTGTACAAATAATCAGTACTGTGTATGCAAAACAAGGTAACCGTTTTTGTAGCTTGACATTTAGGGAAAGGGCAGTGATCCAAGAGTACAATTCTGCAGAACATTATCCCCACCTATCGTGTATTTTGTAAAATTGCACTTTCTTCCAAATACAAGCCTGCATTGAACGCGGCTGTCCTATTTTCCCCGAATTAGCTGGCTAGCTCTCTTGCATGCAGTGTCGACGTAACATCCTCTCGATTTCTATTCAGGCTTCAGATGACAAAAATGTTTACTCCTCATCTTAGTGCCGGTCAAATTATTATAAAACAATACACAATGTCACTGCATGTTTGGCAGAGTCTCTTAACTTTGAATAAATAACACACCAGATATGCAACCACTTGGCTATATTGTAGCTGCCTTGGGCATTATATTGCAAATTAGCAGATCCTCTTCTTCCCTTGTACAGACCTTTAGGCGGTGACTGAAATATATTTAGGTACCAACAGCACTGCAGTTATATATAACTCGTATAATCGATGCTTCCGATTTATATTTTTATAGCTAAGTACAAATAACTCACCACGCAATCTCTCGACCTCACGAAGATGGCCGCTACCGTCTTCCTAACTGCTGTTCTTCTCGTGGGCCCGCCTCTCTATGGCGGATCTTTGTTTCAACAGACCAATGGCCTTTCACTGTTACAGTGCGAGGCATGGGCTATTATCCAATAGAGGTGGAGATATTTTCGAAAACCACCAATATCACCGGTTTTAGTGGTATCTCTAGGTAGGTAAAATGGTGCTTCAACAGGATTACACATTCGGTGAAGGGTTCTTGTGAGTACAGGCTGGGCTCGAGGGCACGCCCCTTGTAAAACTGTCTTCTCCCTTCCCATCCCCGTTGCTTTACTGTAATTTATCTCTGAAATCTATCAGTGATATTTAAATGTCAATCTTACGCTATTTGCGCTCCACTGTTTTGTATCCTCTGTGCCTTTGTAACTGTTGATTGCTTATTGCGTAATGATGTAAATAAAATAATATTTTAAATAACTGGGTAGTTTTTTTTAAAATTAGTAAATACGAGTACAATTTCATACAAGTACATTTGCTGTCTTTTTTAGCGTCACCATCCACCACTCCGAGGTTGACCATTCCCACAGAAACGACTTTATTATCCGTTACCTTTCTTTCAATACTTGTCACCGATTTAATGTTTGTTCCAATCAGACAGATAATTAAAAACAGAAAGGCTATATCTACAAATTTAATTAGCCAGTCGAGTTTTACCACAGGATGGTGCTATAACAGTCTTCTTGTGTAAATTCATTGGAGATGAGTTTTTTTTTTCTACCTACGAACCCGAATGTTGGCGTCACACTGCATTTTTAAATATTGGAGTTCGTGAACAGAAAGTGCAACACGAATGAGGCTGTATGCTTACCCATAGTTCTCATTATAATGTCCCATTTGATCATATTACTGGATGATACGTCTCGATTGAGTCGAGTTTTTTTTTTATCCTCCTAATGGGCTCCCAGTAAAGATAGTATTCAGATGAGGTGCGATTGTTGCCACCGCAAACTGAATCTTCAAGAGCTTCTTCACAAGATGCTGTCATTACCGGTGTCGATTGCATGCGAAACACCACATCACAAATTCCTTTATCTACCAATGGTAAAAAAAAAAGTAAAAAACAAGAAACCCAAGACTTATTTAGACGGTAAATACGATGCACTTGTCCTTAAGATTACGGAAAAAAAGGTGCTGTAATTTTCTCAAGGGAGTGTAATTGGAAAAGCACCTGTACACCACGAGATTACCCCAAGAACAAGTAATCTTAACTAGCGTGAAAGAAAATTTTAATGAAGGTCTCCACTGAAAAAAGCTCTTAGTATAACACGGCAAAATCCATGTCCGGGAATCCACCAAAAACACTGACTTACTTCACACGTTGAAAGTAACTTAAACATATTTCCTACTGTAATGAAGCTGAAATCAACCTCTGCCTTGCCTTTTGAATTGAGAGAGTATAGAATATAAAATGTACTAAATAACTTAAATGTAAGAAATACAAGGCCGATCATCGTTATCACCCATTGGCAAAAGCAAGCTGCTATTTTTTTTTTACTCTTTTTTTTATTCACTTTAAGCATGTTCTGTGAATACTGGATGACTATACAAAAGTTGCTATTTGTATTATTTCCGTTTCCAAGAACCACTATAGAGGAGATAGAAAGAGGGCAAAAAAAAAAAAAAAAACCTCAACTAACTGCACCATGAGAAGTTTCAGATGTGCTTTTTGAAATATCCTTTGAGTATTTCACAGCACCACCCACACATAGTTTAAAATAAATATTTGATGCTACACTTAGTCATGGTGTCAAACTGTGTGCATGTGGTTTCGCCCTGAGCATATGAAATTAAATATCACACTATTGTGACATGCTGCTGATCTTGGTTGCCTGTTTGGAAGAACTTGATTTTGTAAGTTGCTGTACTTAAGTGTGTAAGTGTATTATTCAGCACACTGAATTTATTTAGCATTAACTATGACTGCTGTTGCTGTTTTAACTGTTTTTATGATTTAAACAGTTGCCACAGATTTACATTTTGTTCTGATTAGTCAGTTGAAAGGTCAGACACTTGAAAATAGCAAGGCAGTTTTCACAGATTTCATTGCGTTCTTCACAGAGCCCGGTTGCACTTCATATGATCTTATTTTATGGATTCATTTTTGGTTTCTGTTGATATACAAGTTAAATATTTGGGGGAAAAATAGGTTGGAGGTGGTCTGAAACCATTTGCCTTTTACAGCCTGGCTGATTGGGACAGCCGTGTTTCCAAATACCTCTTGACACTTGGGATTTCCCATGTTTTCACATGTACCATACATGAAGAACTGCTTAATAACTGTCTCACCCAAAATAATTCAAAGAGATTTTTGTCTTTGTTGATGCTTTATTATTTGAAATGAGAAAATGATTCATATTTTGTATTAGAAAACCATAAACAAATCCAAGCACTGAAGCAGCACAAATAAGTAAACATCATCTTTGTTTACTTTTGAATGCAAGTGGTAAGCTTATGCAAAATACCTGTCAAAAAAGGCTGCCTACAGCAGCACAGCAAAGCAAATGGCCACATTTGATGCCTTATCTATTCACTACTGTGGCTCTTTAATGTTGAAGCTGTGGTACACCCCCCCAGAGCGATTCCTGCCCAGCAGCTCCTTCCAGCGTTCCCCAGCAAGGAAGCCGTTTCGGGAATGGAACTTCTTGGCCAGGGAGGTGCTCATGGGAGAGGTGATATACTCCTCACAATGTGGGCCACCCAGGCTGGGAGCACAGGTCACTTCATAGGAGAAGAAGAAGGTGCCGTATTGAAACATGCAGGTGTCGGTTACTTTTCCTTGCCTGAGCTTGAAAGAACACTTCCCAAGGAGATCGCTGTTCCAGTATGTATCTTCATCATAAACCTGGAAATCGAGTCGTGTGGCCATACCAATCTCGATGGGGCCAAACTCAAATTTCTCTGGCCAGTTTGGATTGTCATTGTCTTGTATTACCTTGGTACGTTTAATCTGTGTGCCGTAGGTCACCTGAACTGAGCCATCTGTTTGAGTCCATTTGTCACCATATAAATTTCTTCCTTTGAGACCATAGACTCTCAGTGTTGCCAGCCCTTTTTTAACAGGGCAGCAGTTTGACCTGATATTAGCATTTCTGTTGCAGACACAGGCACAGCATTCCCTTGCACTTGTCCTCGTTCCAATCTGACAAGATTCGGAGCATTTCTTAATCAGTGCATTCTCTAGAATGTACTCCTCTATGGTTTTCTTCAGCCCTGCTTTGATTGGTGCATTGTCATTCATCAGTAAATGAAGGGGCTTGAGAGAGTAGAACACTATATCAGGAACGGTCTTCAAGGACTCCAGCCAATCCTTGTATGCTACAGGATCTGATTCTCCTGAGAATAGTAGGTCAGCCCCATCAATCCTCCCTCCCACCACCTCAGAGTGACGGTCGCTGAACATACTGCTGAAGCTTGCACTGGTGCCCAGTTTCTTCTTAAGTTCCTGGCAGTGGTGAAACTCTGTCTTCACTGATGCAGTCTGTGCAAATGTAGCAGAGGCCTCAACATCCAGGCAGTCCTTCACCACTGTGTCTGTCAGTCCACTCATTGCCGCTTTGCAGGTCTGAATGGCTGTCACACCCTTCATCTTCCCCCCCAGTTGGACTTTTGTTACGTAATGAGTGCCGTACGTGTCGATCAGATCCCGATAGGCTGTTTTAGTTTGAGGACTGTACTTGGCAGGGAGTCTCCTAACTGATTCCAGAAAGTCTCTGTGAAGAGGTGGTGCAGTGGCCAGTCTGTATCTGGGAAGCAAAGGAGAAAATATAGTAATCCAAGAGCAAGTCATGATCGTACCTGTGGTGGATTTTGGTGGGTATTTATCTTGTGGTCTGTTATGAAATCTTGATTGAACTTGTGCCAACTGTAGGTGGAGGCCCAGTAGAGTGGCATGCACTGCCTGCTTCAGTATTGTCAGTGCTACTGGTCTCAGAAATGCAAAACTACTTCCTGCAACGATGGCAGTCAGAGATGGCTGCAAACTATTCACACTTCGAGCAGAGACCTAGAAATAACTATGAAATGTATGGTTATGTGAAAGAGTGAGAAGATGGTTTCAGATAAGAGAATGCATTTGCTCACTGAATCATTTCAAGCTACCGTCCCCCAGGTCTTGAGGCAGCAGAAAAAAACATGCAAATATGCAAGCATGCACATACAGTACATGCACATATGAATAACTTCTGGTGGACTAAGGTTTAGATTGTTCCTTCTTGGGAATTGCTCACATTTTAAAAGGAGGCTAGACTCAGGTGTTAAGCTTAGCAAAGATTCTGTCTGACTATAGACTAAGTTTGAAGACCAGTTAAAATAGAGTATATTATGCAGCAGAAAAACATGACTAAGATGCACAGTAAACAAAGACTTTATAATGGGTGTCCGTAACAGTGTGGAATATGGTGAAGACCAGTGAGTATTCGTTGTCTTCACCAATAAAATCCATCCAATATTTAAGACATGGAGGACAGACTAAGGGTATTGGAAACCCTTTCCTGGAGACCTATACCAAGGTTCTGTATCTCATGCCAACTTTTTATGTCCACTGTGTCATTGC
The DNA here is from genome assembly GCA_019788955.1 of Albula glossodonta. Taxonomy (NCBI): domain Eukaryota; kingdom Metazoa; phylum Chordata; class Actinopteri; order Albuliformes; family Albulidae; genus Albula; species Albula glossodonta. The sequence goes on along the minus strand of JAFBMS010000001.1, from coordinate 4,724,744 downwards.
CCTGTCTCTAAAAGCTAATTAGATTCCTACACCAACATGGGTTCACCTGTAGCCAGACCAAAGTAAAACATTTTTTAAATTGTGATAAAGACTATCTCCAGCTATCATTTATGAGCTTGTCACCATATGAAACAAAATATCAAATCTCTCACACCATCTGAGAGACCCAGGCCTGCGTTGATTACAAACCCTAAGCCTTACTTGTAGAAATTGCAGTGGACCTCATGGCTGGTGAAGCTGTACTTGTCCTCCTTTGACTTCTGCATGGCGTAGGAAGCCTCGCGGGAATGGGTTCCTCCTAACGACGCTCCGACAGTGACACTGGGGCTGACAGGGAGCTCTAGGCCTACTTTCCAGCTGTTTGAGACGCTGGAGGTGGAGTCATTGACCAAGGACTCGCTGGATTCGTATTTTCTGCTGGAGACACTCATCTTGCATTTGGAGAGAGCTCTCCAGTCCACCACGGCCAGAGGAAGCTTCTGCAGAATCCCACCCAGGTAGCTGTTCTCAATCAGAGTGCAGGTTCCATCCGGTCTCTTCCAGTCCTCCATGTTGATCACATAGGCACCTTTCCGCTTCATCTTTACAATATCAAGGCCTTCTCCAGCCAGGTTGTAGCCAGGGACAAACCGAGCTACATCACATTGTTGCGGAGTGCCAGTTACCTTGGCTCCCAAGACTCCAGGACCAAACAGAAAATGACAGGCTAAGACCAAGCTCAGGATTCGCCTCAGCCCCATCGTCACTCACTGAACCAGCCTCTTACTATCAGTACAGAGATCGAAGAAACACACCAAAATATTACAATATATTTAAAACGCAAATGGAAAACTGTTTGTGTTTCTCTAAGAGAAAACAGTAAAAAAAATAATAATAATAAACATTCCTCAAAATCCTGTGGATGTTGAATTTTGTTGCCCGTCTCGATACATTCATAGTCATATACATGGATTCACCAGAGATTTAACTGAATTAATGTATTTGGTGGTTACATTCTATAATTGATTTATTGTAAAACTAAATGGTTTACTACATGTCAGTGTTGCATATTTTTCTCCCTGAAATTGTATGCATCTTTCCAGCTCCTTCTCATAAATCATAATTATGAATGAACATTTTAATATATCTTTTTTAAATGTTTTTTCCCAAATGTATGTAAAAAGTAGGAATGCATCATTGATCATCCTAGCATATCACAGATGAGTCCATTGTATTTGTTCTTAGATGTCACAGCTTGCTGTTTACTGTGCCTTACCTTATTTTCTGTGATTGCTGGAGACTGTAGTTGCAGAAATGTTTTGCTCTCTTGGTCCTTATGCGTCTTTATATAGTAACAGGGTGTGCTGTGGGTGGGTGCAAGTCGTGTCTATATATTTGTCTGTGATGCCTACATTCAGACAAAATCTTTAATTTGCTTTGCATATACTTAAGCTCAGTTTGCATCCATTTTTTCCATGTATTTTCATTTCATTTGGGGAAATTAAAATCTCCATATGTTAGTTGTTTTAGACTTATTTTTATTAAGTAAATCGATTTTCTCTCATTGGTTGATATTGGTACATTTTTAATGAGCTCAAAATATGAAATATTGAGAATAGTTATCATTCCAGAATGACATGGCAATTGTTACCAAAGTCAGTTTTCTGGAGGAGGTACAAAAGGTTAACAAATGTTCAGTGTAAAGTAATGTAAACTCTTGGGGGTTGTGTCTGCCCAAATAGGCCCATATGAACAGGAACACCCTAAATTCCTTCCGTAAATTTCTCACAATCACAATAAGCGATGTGATTAAATGGAAGTTTTTTTAAAATTATTTTTCCTCACCCTGACTGCAGCCATACCGTTTATCCCACTGACTCAGGAGCAGGAAGCCATGCCACATGATTCCTCCAAATCACATGATGACTGGCTCTTCCTTCTTTTCATGTTGCAGGTAGACCTCCAATCACACGCTGCCTATATCGTTGCAGGATTACACGGTCATCATATGTTCGGTTCGTGCATCTGCAGGCGCCCTGCCAAGCAGGAGCGGTCTCTGAAGAGCAATGAACTAACAAATTCTTAACCGGCCCACACCCCTACCATCCCCAGCCCGGCTGGGCCAATTGTTGCCTTGCCACTGTGGACCTACAGCTATGGCCAGGCTGGAATTGGAACACCCCACCTCGGGGCTCCCAGGTGAACACTATATCCTGTGAGCCACTTTATGACGCACTAATGGCACGAGTTTTGGTGGGATGAATTTGATTAATTGTTTTTGACATAGCTGTTGCCAAAATATGTAGCATGTTCCAAAATACTTCAATCTGTTATTTAGCACACAGCATTGTTATCATGAACAGTGATTGCTGTTCTTGTCTTAAACTTAGCTATGATTTAAACAGTAACCACTGATTTTTTTTTCCAGATCAGTCAGCTTAAAGGTCAGACGGTGGAAAACAGCAAGGCAGTTTTCATACCTTTAATTAGCCAGTCAGAACTATCTAGTCTGAAGTCTGTTAGTCTTACTGTTTAGCTGTCTGTATTCCTTGCTGTATGCCTGTCTAATATACATCCTAATGAGGTGCTGAAACCAATGGAACCTAACCAACTGTTTTATTTTCATACCATCCTGAGGAGATCATGGAGATGTGAAGTTGGTTGTTCGATTGCAACTGTTATAAAGCTTTTGTTTATTTATTTTTGGTGTTCTGTACAGATTGAGAGACATCAAAGATTGCAGGTGCCTGACCATGAGTCTCTTATGCACAATGAAACAGGATTTGATCAGGGCCCCGACACTTTGCTGCATTGTATGTGAGAAGCTTGGTCTAATGCACTCTGTGGGAGCCCTGTTTTTGTCTTTGCTGATAGAATGCAGATTTGTCTTCTGTAACCAAAGCCGCCAGCTCAGACATTTGTACCCCAAAATGTTCTTTAAGCAGTGGAACCCTAAAGCAGCTGTGTAATGTGCAGAGTACTTCCTGTTGGTACTAGTTGAACACTCCGTAGCCTCTGTGATTGAAGCTTCCTGATGCCATTTCAAAACCTATTTTTCTCTCTTCAGGTGCAGGATGAATGTATTTGTGCAAATAAGGGCTCAGTTTATGAAAATATTCATGCACCTATTTCAGGAGTAAAAAGTACTCTGATACAGCATCTCCTATTTACTGCTAAATCCTTAGGCTCTTCCCAGGGCTATTGATGACACACACTGAAAATATAGGATTTGACTTTTTTGTTTCTTAATTTTGACATGAAAATGCACTTAATATATTTTTATTTTATGGATTCATTTTTGGGTAAAATATTTTGGGGAAAAGAATAAGTTGGACATGGTCTGAAACCATTTGCCTTTTACAGCCTGGCTGATTGGGACCGACATGTTTCCAAATGCCTCTTTAGACTCAGGATTTCCCATGTTTTCACATGTACCATACATGAAGAACTGCTTAATAACTGTCTCACCCAAAATAATTCAAAGAGATTTTTGTCTTTGTTGATGCTTTATTATTTGAAATGAGAAAATGATTCATATTTTGTATTAGAAAACCATAAACAAATCCAAGCACTGAAGCAGCACAAATAAGTAAACATCATATTTGTTTTTTTTTTAAATGCAAGTGGTAAGCTTATGCAAAATACCTGTCAAAAAAGGCTGCCTACAGCAGCACAGCAAAGCAAATGGCCACATTTGATGCCTTATCTATTCACTACTGTGGCTCTTTAATTTTGAAGCTGTGGTACACCCCCCCAGAGCGATTCCTGCCCAGCAGCTCCTTCCAGCGTTCCCCAGCAAGGAAGCCGTTTCGGGAATGGAACTTCTTGGCCAGGGAGGTGCTCATGGGAGAGGAGATATACTCCTCACAATGTGGGCCACCCAGGCTGGGAGCACAGGTCACTTCATAGGAGAAGAAGAAAGTGCCGTATCGAAAAAAGCAGGTGTCGGTTACTTTTCCTTGCCTGAGCTTGAAAGAACACTTCCCAAGGAGATCGCTGTTCCAGTATGTATCTTCCTCATAAACCTTGAAATCGAGTTGTGTGGCCATACCAATCTCGATGGGGCCAAACTCAAATTTCTCTGGCCAGTTTGGATTGTCATTGTTCCATATCACCCTGGTACGTTTAATCTGTGTGCCGTAGGTCACCTGAACTGAGCCATCTGTTTGAGTCCATATGTCACCATATAAATTTCTTCCTTTGAGACTGTAGACTCTCAGTGTTGCCAGCCCTTTTTTAACAGGGCAGCAGTTTGACCTGATATTAGCATTTCTGTTGCAGACACAGGCACAGCATTCCCTTGCACTTGTCCTCGTCCCGATCTGACAAGATTCGGAGCATTTCTTAAACAGTGCATTCTCCAGGATATACTCCTCTATGGTTTTCTTCAGCCCTGCTTTGATTGGTGCATTGTCATTCATCAGTAAATGAAGGGGCTTGAGAGAGTAGAACACTATATCAGGAACGGTCTTCAAGGACTCCAGCCAATCCTTGTATGCTACAGGATCTGATTCTCCTGAGAATAGTAGGTCAGCCCCATCAATCCTCCCTCCCACCACCTCAGAGTGACGGTCGCTGAACATACTGCTGAAGCTTGCACTGGTGCCCAGTTTCTTCTTAAGTTCCTGGCAGTGGTGAAACTCTGTCTTCACTGATGCAGTCTGTGCAAATGTAGCAGAGGCCTCAACATCCAGGCAGTCCTTCACCGCTGTGTCTGTCAGTCCACTCATTGCCGCTTTGCAGGTCTGAATGGCTGTCACACCCTTCATCTTCCCCCCCAATCGGACTTTTCTTATGTAATGAGTGCCGTACGTGTCAATCAGCTCCCGATAGGCCATTTTAGTTTGAGGACTGTACTTGGCAGGGAGTCTCCTAACTGATTCCAGAAAGTCTCTGTGAAGAGGTGGTGTAGTGGCCAGTCTGTATCTGGGAAGCAAAGGAGAAAATATAGTAATCCAAGAGCAAGTCATGATCGTACCTGCAGTGGAATTTGTTGGGTATTTATCTTGTGGTCTGATATAAAATCTTGACTGAACCTGTGCTAACTATAGCTGGAAGCCCAGTCGGGTGATATGAACTGCTTCAATATTATCACTGCTGCTGGTCTTAGAAATTGTTGATTGCTGATCTCAAAAAGCAAGTACACCAGACCAATGTAAAACATTTCATAAATTGAGATAAAGATCATCTCCAGCTATCATTCATGAGCTCAATTTATGCAGCAAAATGTCAAATTACATAGCCTGAAATCCAGAAATAGACATCACTCTCTAGGGTTTGCCATCTCTGGCCTAGATGCTGGAATTGTTAATTAAGTTTTGGTAACTTAACCAAAATATATCACTTATGCTGCAGACACCCATTGCTTTCAGGTATTAGCTTTTCTTTCACACACCTTCTGAGAGACTTAGGTCGGGCTTGATTACAATCCTTAAGACTTACTTGTAGAACCTGCAGTAGACCTCATGGCTGGTGAAGCTGTACTTGTCCTCCTTTGACTTCTGCATGGCGTATGAAGCCTCGCGGGAGTGGGTTCCTCCTAATGACGCTCCAACAGTGACACTGGGGCTGACTGGGAGCTCTAGGCCTACTTTCCAGTTGTTTGTGATGCTGGAGGTGGAGTCATTGACCAAGGACTCACTTGATTCGTATTTTCTGCTGGAGACCCTCATCTTGCATTTGGAGAGAGCTCTCCAGTCCACCACGGCCAGAGGAAGCTTCTGCAGAATCCCACCCAGGTAGCTGTTCTCAATCAGAGTGCAGGTGCCATTCGGTCTCTTCCAGTCCTCCATGTTGATCACATAGGCGCCTTTCCGCTCCATCTTTACAATATCAAGGCCTTCTCCAGCCAGGTTGTAGCCAGGGACAAACCGAGCTACATCACATTGTTGCGGAGTGCCAGTTACCTTGGCTCCCAAGACTCCAGGACCAAACAGAAAATGACAGGCTAAGACCAAGCTCAGGATTCGCCTCAGCCCCATCGTCACTCTCTGAACCAGCCTCTTACTATCAGTACAGAGATCGAAGAAACACACCAAAATATTACAATATATTTAAAACGCAAATGGAAAACTGTTTGTGTTTCTCTAAGAGAAAACAGTAAAAAAAAATAATAATAATAAACATTCCTCAAAATCCTGTGGATGTTGAATTTTGTTGCCCGTTTTGATACATTCATAGTCATATGCATAGATTCAACAGAGACTTAACTGAATTAATGTGTTTGGTGTTTAAGCTCTATAATCAGTTTATTGTAAAACCAAACGCTTTACTAAATATCAGTGTTGCATACTTTGATTCCTGAAATTATATATATATTTCCATCTCCTTCTCATAAATCATAATTATGAATATACATATACACAGATGAGTCCATTCGATTTGTTCTTAAATATCACAGCTTGCTCTTAATCTTACCTTACTGTATCTTACCTTATTTTTGGTGCTCTCTGGAGACTGTAGTTGCTGAAATGTTTTGTTCACAGGGCCCTTCGGCATATTTATACAGTAACAGGTTACATTGTGGGTGGGTATGTGTAAGGAGTGTCAGTATTTATTTGTCTGTGATGCTTACACATATACAGTGGATATATAAAAGTCTACACCCCCCTGTTAAAATGCCAGGTTGTTGTGATGTAAAAAAAAATGAGACCAAGATAAATAATTTCAGAACTTTTCCAACTTTAATGTGACCTTTAATGTTTAATGTGATTGTAATTTGTACAATTCAATTGAAATACTGAAATCTTTTAGGGGGAAAAAATAAAAATGAAAAACTATAATAATGTGGTTGCATAAGTGTGCACACCCTCTTGTAATGGGGGATGTGCCTGTGTTCAGAATTAACCAATCACATTCAAACTCATGTTAAATAGTAGTCAGTACACACCTGGCATCAATTAAAGTGACTATGATTAACCCCGAATAAAGTTCAGCTGTTCCAGTAGGATTTTTCTCACATTAACTTAGTTGCATCTTACAGGAAAAACCATGGTCCGCAAAGAGGTTACAAAGCATCAAAAGGATCTCATTGTTGAGAGGTATCGGTCAAGAGAAGGGTACAAAAGAATTTCTGAGGCATTAGATATACCATGGAATACAGTGAAGACAGTCATCAACAAGTGGAGAAAATATGGCACAACATTATCAAGAACTGAACATCCCTCCAAATGATGAAAAGACAAGAAGAAAACTGGTCCTGGAGGCTGCCAAGAGGCCTACAGCAACATTAAAGGAGCTGCAAGAATTTCTGGCAAGTACTGGTTGTGTACTACGATCTCATGTATCCATATGTCTGGGCTATGGGGTAGGGTGGCAAGACGGAAGCCTTTTCTTACAAAGAAAATCATCCAAGCCCGGCTAAATTTTGCAAAAACCTACATCAAGTCTCCCAAAAGCATGTGGGGAAATGTGGTATGGTCTGATGAGACCAAGGTTGGACTTTTTGCCCATAATTCCAAAAGGTTGGTTTGGCGCAAAAACAACACTGCACAACACCAAAAGAACACCATACCCATGGTGAAGCATGGTGGTGACAGTATCATGCTGTGGGGCTGGTTTTCTTCAGCTGGAACTGGGGTTTTGGTCAAGGTGGAGGGAATTATGAACAGTTCCAAATACCAGTCAATTTGGCACAAAACCTTCAGGACTTTGCTTAAAAGCTGAAGATGGGAGTAATTTCACCTTTCAGCATGACAATGACCCAAAGCATACCTCCAAATCAACAAAAGAATGGCCCAGCCAGAGCCCAGTAACTGTCAAATGCTGTCAGTAAGTTTCAATGATTCAAGAAAGTATTAGTTTAAGGGTGTGCATATTTATGCAACCAGATTATTGTAAGGTTTTTATTTTTTAAATATTTTTAAAGACGTGTTTGTTTCAGTTGAATTGTACAGGTTGTAGGTGACACTATAGGTGATAAATGTTCTGACATGATTTATCTGGGTCTCTTTTTTTTTTTACATCACAACAACCTGCCATTTTAACAGGGGTGTGTAGACTTTTTATATCCACTGTATACAGATACATTAATTTACTTTGGATATACTTAAACTCAGTTTGCATCCATTTTGTTTTACTGATTTGTTTTTCATTTGTGGAAGTTAAAATGACAACCTGAATTTGACCTATTAGTAAATAGTGTTAGTCTTATTTTTATTCAGTAAAGCAAGGTCTATAACTAGTTAGTTAACCTTGCTATGAATTGATTTTCAGTACTGCAGAACTGATACAAAGTTTGATTATTTCCCACCTCAATGTACATCCTCCCCTTAATCTGATGATAGTCTGTTATCTCCAAATAAAGATGAATATAGTGGGCTATACACCATGAACATTTGCCTCAGTTATTTGAAACCTATAGTGGAAAAAAATGTGTCTGCAACACTTAGATAGCAATCATTTTCACACAACCGCAAACCCTGACCCCATTGCTTGAGACTGCACTCTGCATCATGCTGTTCCCATCTGGAGCACACCAGACAGTACATATAAAACATTTGTGCACATTTGAACAACAGTGAGTATCAACATATTTTCTCTGCATCATGATGGTTGAATTTAAAAAAAGCTGTAGGACCGTATAGAATATGGCTTACAGTCCACATAAAGTGACAGCACAGATTCAGGAAAACAGGCATAGAGCATCTGTGATATTTATTCACCAAGAAACCCAGGCATTCCTTCTTACCCAATAGACTAAAGGGGCAATTTGGCAGTATACATAAAGTGCAAATTTATAAGAGCTGCCTGAAGAAGGGTAAAATAAGGATGCAAATAAGCATCAAATTGGAAGATAAAAGGATTTTCTTGTATTGGTAGAGGATACAGTCAAATAATAATAAAAAGTACTAAATGTACTTTTTATGCTTTAAAAGCCCCCTTCAGTCAGTATGTCTTCCTGTTTTTCCTCAAAGAAGTAATCATAAGACATAAATGTGAGGGTAATGATGTATGAGCACTAGGAGTAGGGAGGTGGAATAATGGCAGCACTGCAGCTGTTAAGTCAGGCAATCACAGCAAGCAGCATAATTTGTCTGCAAACTACAAATATCCATTTGCACCCTTTGCAAAAACTATACTGCAGGAAATGGTTGCTGCCACAGCTGCTGTGAAGGGGCTGAGTTAATGCACCCGACGTGTTTCCGTATGGTAGTTTGCTCATCAGATACTGATACTTCAGCAGCAAACTTAGCTACAAATGTACCAATTTAGATAATCAATGGTTTGATTGCACAACGATAAGTTGAAATGATGAGGGGTATGCACATATGTAAAGCCCAAGCATGAGAATGCATGTATGATTAGCTATGCCCTTTGTACAAAAATATGTGAAACTCATCTGTGAAGAAATGGCTATACTTGCTGTTTGCAGCTAGCTAGCTAGCAAAACATTATCGTCCAGCACACACTTGCTCAAATGGCAATTGTGCATTTTGTTGAGGATTGGCAGACTTACAGAGAGTCAGGCAAAGGAGCCTCTACGGTTTTGGTTTCATGCACTAGGCATACAAATTTCAATGAGAGTAGTTGCACAACAAGTCATGTGGTCCTTTAATGACTCAACTTGAAACTGAAAATACAGTTTTTTTTTTTTCAGTTAGGCATGCAAAATCGATCCACCAAACAATTGTAATCTTCACCGGTAAAGTAGACACTACAAATGCTTCCAAGACAGTGGTCAGAAATCAGGATAATCAGCATAGCATCCACAAGATACTGGAGCACTTGCCCTTTCCAGGAGCAAAAAATAGAGTGAAGAAGTATAACATTATTGAGACATCATGTCCTGTACATAAGAGCTGAATATATGGTGGTTGACTAAGAGTTGTGAGGCCTTCGGCTGATTCAAGTCCTCCAACAGTCACACTCATCTCTCAGCAGCAATTTCAAGCACTTTGGCCTCCCCTGCTGGAGCTGTTTAGTCACTTCTGACAAAATGCTGCAGGAAAACAAGCAGGAAACTGTATGCTGAAAACCAGGTGTATATCACTAGTGCCAGTCTCAGGGTTAGGAATGGTTTAATACATAGCACACACTAACTTTTTCACCAAATGAGAACAAAAACCAAACAAATCGGCAAGGAAAATCAAACAAATACCACTTGTTAAAATGCTGTAGGTCTTAAATTGAGGTATGGAGTAGGGATTGGCTTGAGGGTGATCAGGCTAATTGATTTAACTGGATTCTGTATGTACCTCTATTGTTGAAATTGTTGCCTAATGGGGAGCTCCAATCAAACTCCTGCACAGAGGTAGTTATATTTACAACCTATTAGGGCTGCCACTCTTTCCCAAGAATAAGGTTGGTTACCTAAAATGATCATAATTCAATTTATATTGAACTTGATGTTTGTATTATTAACACATGAGAGCAGTGTGCAGAGCATTTAGAATGGCCAGGTTTGCTGTGTGTTTTATACACTGGAGGGGAAATCACTGCTGGGAAACAGGTAGATGGCATGACTGTGGGTAATGGGTTTTTTCATTCACTCAATCAAGCTAAATAGAAGTGGCAAAAAACCCTTGTGCATTGTTTACTTCAATAAATCTTTTTATAAATGCAACATGCAACATTTGAATATCAGAAGATGTAAAAGCGGACAGAAAAAACCCCAGTTGAACCAATACCAACAATGGTAAATGCAAGACTAGGATTGCAAGTAGATGATGAAATGTTGAATATGAATGTTGCTTCTCAAATGTTCAGAAGCAGTAATCTCCTGTACTGGCTGTACATGTCTGGCTGTGATAATAAAGCACCGATGGTTGGTTGATACTTGACCCATGTGCAAACAACAAAACTGGCTAGCTAACAGAATATCATGAGAATTAATGAGAATAGGCTGAAGCTCAATGAACCAATGATATATATTCAATGCAAAAACTCACATATCAAATTAAGTGCCTGTTTTTGCACACTGGAAGGATCGTTTTAACCATCAGCATATTCATAATTTTTGCAAATGTGATTCAAACTTTGACATTTGCTCTGACGACAATACATCCTTGTGGTTTTTTTCTGAAGACATGCTCAAAGCTGTACACAGTTGCACAGATTAGTATGACTGAATGTTTTTGTCCATAAAACTGTGCTGGTCACCCATTATACAGGGATTAAAACATGACTTCGTATTTTTTTTTTTGGTCTTCATGAAATCTACATCAACCAGATGGCAAGCAGTTATTTCAAGTTCTGTACAACCACAAACCCTGACCACACTAGTCAAGCCATCTAAAACTATCCCTTATCCTGTTCTGCTCATCTGGTGTGCATGAGAAGTCGAGCACCTCACAAACCTCTTTGCAGTTTCTGAGAATACAGACAAATTTGTATATCCTAATGAGAGGGATCTTGAAGATTTGGTGTTTATATCTGTTGGGTAAATAATTATGACTTTTTAAGGGTGAAATGTCCAAGTTTGGTCAGAATTGTCTCCATATATCTCTGTCACAAGAGAAGTCCCATATCTTCTCATTCACATTTATAACTGCTTTATAACTCACCCAAATGAATTTCACAGTTTTTTGTCTTTGTTAATGCTTTATTGTTATAAATGATATAAGCAATTCATATTTGTAAGCAGAGAGGGGAATACAAATCCAAACAGCAGAAAATAAGGGCATCAGCTTTGTTAATATGAACTTCAAGTAAGCAGTGATCTTGTGTAAAAAAAAAAGCCATAATAGGGAACTGATGGATAGCAGTTAGATGCTTCTGATGCCACACCTTATCTATTCACCACTGTGGTCCTCAAGGTTGAAGCTGTGGTCCACACCCCCTGAGTGATTCCTCCCCAGCAGCTCCTCCCAGCGTTCCCCAGCAAGGAAGCCATTTCTGGAGTGCAACTTCTTGGCCAGGGAGGTGCTCATGGGGGAGGGGATATACTCCTCACAATGTGGGCCACCCAGGCTGGGAGCACAGGTCACGTTATAGGAGAAGAAGAAGGTGCCATGTTGAAACGTGCAGATGTCGCTTACGTTTCCTTGTCGGAGGTCGAAAGAGCATTTTCCAAGGATTTCAGACGTCCAAACATCTCCATCATTCACCTGGAAACTGAGGAGTGTGGCCTTATCAATCTTTATTGGACCAAACACAAATTTTTCTGGCCAGCTTGGATTGTCATTGTTGTCAATCCGTCCAGTATATCTAGCTTGTTCACCATAGGTCACAGTAACTGTTCCATCTGTTTTTGTTGACTCATCACCATACAAGCCTTTTGCTCTAAGACCATAAACAGTCAGTGTTGCCAGTCCTTTTTCAGCAGGGCAGCAGTTTGGCTTGATAAAATCATTTCCATCGCAGACACAGGCACAGGGATCCCTTGCACTTTTCTTAGTCCCAATCTGACAAGATCGAGAGCATTTCTTCACCAGAGCGTTCTCTAGGATATACTCTTCGATAGCTTTCTTCAGCCCTGCCTTAGATGTTGCGTTGTCATCCATCAGTAAATGAAGGGGCTTGACAGAGTAGAACACTATATTAGGAACGGTCTTCAAGGACTCCAGCCAATCCTTGTATGCTTCAGGATCTGATTCTCCTGAGAATAGTAGGTCAGCGTCATTGATCTCACCTCCCACCACCTCAGAGTGACGGTCACTGAACATACTGCTGAAGCTTGCACTGGTGCCCAGTTTCTTCTTAAGTTCCTGGCAGTGGAGAAACTCTGTCTTCACTGATGCAGTCTGTGCAAATGTAGCAGAGGCCTCCACATCCAGGCAGTCCTTCACATCTGTGTCTGTTAGTCCATTCATTGTAGCTTTGCAGGTCTGAATGGCCGTAACAGCTTTCATTTTTCCCCCCAGCTCGACTTGTGTTATGTAATGAGTGCCATACGTGTCAATCAGACCCCGATAGGCTGTTTTGGTTTCAGAATTGTAATTAGGGAGCCGCTTAATTGATTCCAGAAAGTCTTTGTGAAGAGATAATTTGGAGGCCAGACTGTATCTGTGAGGGAAAAGGGGACAATATATTCATCAAACAGCAAGATAACATCATATTTGTACATGCGTGTGACTAAGATTGAGATTTATAATATGATGAATGTGTTTGCTATTTACTAGGCCTTAATGAGAAATAAAATCATGTGCATTTGAATGGCCATCAGTGGACTAAGGACTAGATTGCCCCTCCTTGGGCATTCAACACATGAAAAGGAGGCTAGCGTCAGGTGATAAACCTTGCAATGATTCTGTCAGACTAAGGGTGGTATCTGAAATCTTGGGCCCTTGGCCAGTGTAGGGATCACTGAATCATTATCAAATTTCACTGTATTCATTGCTGTGTGAAACAATGGATGAAGGGAAAAGTGGAAGACAATAAGCTATGGAAGAACAGCCAAATACACACAAACTAGGTCTTTGTCACCAGCGTTGGACATAGTGCAATGTATAGCACGTACTGAACTTATATAAAAAAACATGGATTTTTATGTTAAACCATATGTTCAATTGGTGACCACGTGGAAACATGGACATTAAAACAATATTGTTTGAGATAAGACTAGTGGGACAAGTGGTGTCCTCACCAATAAAATTGTTCCATTAGTTTAGAAAATGAGCTTAGACCAGGGGTGCAGAACCCTTTTGCTGGAATCCTGTTATCATGTTTCAGGCCTAGCATTTTCCATCAGTTAGTGAATGAGCTTTGTATAGTCATGCCACTGAGTAAAACATTTTGTAAAGAGATGGACAGTCACCAACCACCATTCAATTGTGAGGTAAATTTACGTGACTTAAGATATCTCCCATGCAGTGTACACCTTGCACTTTCAGGTATCGTTAGCTTCTCTTTCTCACACCTTCTCAGCATTTCTTGATTGTAAACCCTGAGACTTACCGGTAGAAGTTGCAGTAGACCTCGTGGCTGGTGAAGCTGCACTTGTCCTCCTTTGACTTCCGTGTAGCATACGACACTGCACTCGATTGGGTTCCTCCCAATGATGCTTCGACACCATTAGCAGGGGTGACAGGAAAATTCAGGCCTAATTTCCAATCGTTCTTGATGCTGGAGGTGGCATCTTTGACCATGGCTTCGCTGGATTCATATTCTTTGCTGGAGACACTCATCTTGCATTTGGAAAGGGTTCGCCAGTGGTCCACGGCCAGAGGAAGCTTCTGTAGAATCCCATCCAGGTAGCTGTTCTCCATAAGAGTGCAGGTTCCGTCCGGTCTCTTCCAGTCCTCCATGTTGATCACATACTTGCCTTTCCGCTCCATCTTTACAATATCAAGGCCTTCTCCTGCCAGGTTGTAGCCAGGGACAAACCGAGCTGCATCACATTGTTGTGGAGTGCCAATTATCTCGGCTCCCAAGACTCTAGGACTGGACAGGAAGTTACATGCCCAGGCCAGGATCAGGATTCTCCACAGCGCCTCCATCACTTAATGATTTAGCCACTTGCTATCAAAGGAGAGAGAGAAACTCATTAAAATTAACTTATGCATTAAAAAGTAATATTTACAATTAGCTGCAATTAGCCACAAGGTACCCCTTTCCCTATGTTGACAACAGTGTGCATTTTATGTGAAAAACTATTACATGTATGTACTTGGTTTTGAAAATATAAACAGTGCAAGCTAAAACTAAAACATTTCTTTTTTTACACTCAAGTTATTTGCCTGAGGGTATTTCAAGGTTATTTTATTGCTCATGCTCATATAAGAATACAATGATCATAAATGTAAATAATTATATTTTCTTTAATATATGTTGTATTTTCCCTGAATCCAAAAAGCTAAATTTGTATTGCTCAACACTGCAGATTGTTATGGAGCGATTCATTCTGTTTGTCATTTCATGTCACAGACTGCAGTGACTTACCTTGCTCTCTGTAGAGCTGCTGATTGAAAGCTTAATTCTCTCAGTCCTTATGTGGCTTTTATATAGTAACAGAAGCTGATGGGGAGGGTGCAATGGGTGTTCACATCTGTGATATCTGTGATTGTTTGCACGTATACAGAAAGCTTAATAGTTTACAAATGACTGTAATTTGCACTGAATTTGTATTACTAATTTAGACATTTAAAACCACCGTACTTCAGCGTTTTAATTGTGTATATTAATAGTGAGTGTCACTTTCATTTTATTAAAAAATATTATTTTTTGGTTAATGTTGTTCCCAAAATTTACAATCTACTCATTTTCTCTCATATGTGCTCTTAAACCTCTTAAATCCTTTCAGTCCAGAACACAAAATATTTGAAACTGTTCTGTTTCTAACATAATAAACCATATGGTAACCATGTATTCCTTGGCTGAGCACTACACGAAGATCAAATTCTTGAGCATACAAATTAGTTGGAAGACTGATTGAAAAAACAAATTGAAAAAAAAAATGTTTATCTCTTAAATTGGAACATGTTGTCAGCCACATCCTCCACAAAGCTCCCCCCAAAACTGGGTGCTGACATAATTCTCACGATTGATGCTCCCAGTCAATCAAAAGAGCTGGTTTGAGAGTGATGAGACTGATTAATCTAACTAGTGTCTTGATTTAAAACCCCTATGTTTTCTAACAAGGCTGAATCAATTTTTGCCCAATGTGGAACTCCAAAACCTAATTCTTTGGTGTTGTGATATTGAGGAAATTGGAGTTATGTTAGGGTTTCAATAATAACATCTCCAAAGTCTGAACTCAGATATATTTCGGAAATCAAATATTTACCTTTTGCATCGCGTCATGACAGTTTGTCTTCTTCAGATGAAAATTAATTTTTAAGGACAACATCCAATATGAAATCCGGCCTCAGAGTCATTTGTTGCATATAGTTAAATAAACTGTCCTCATCAAACCCTTTGCATGCAATTATTTTGCTATTTGTATGACAACATACCCTGACCACAGTAATCAAGGCATCAACACTATGCCTCATCCTGCTCCGTTCATCCGGTGAGCATTAGAAATCAAGCACATCTCAAACCTCTGACCATGTTTTGAGAGCAGCAGACTTTCCACTTTGAATGCATCCCCTTTTGACTTTGCATTAAAATCGCAGCAGCAGTGCTACGGGATCTTGGGCAGCTCTGGTCCAATTTAAACATGGGGCTATAACCAGGGCTGGGTGAATGGGGCTCATGCAGATTCCACCAGTCAGGAGGGTAGCAGAGATTCCAGCTACCAGCAGACAGCAGGATCGCAATGAGCCTGTAGATACAGGGTGCAGACACAGCAAAGGATGGGAGCTGGTAGTTGAGAATGGGTGACCTTGGAAAGTAGAAGGTGCAAAAACACCACTGTATGAAACTGTTCAGCCTCAACCAGGATGGCTGTAGCTTTTGTTTCTTCAAGACCCCGCCTGTCACTTACGTCTGTCACCTAAATACATCGGCCATGCTCCATCACATTTCTATCAGCTAAATACATTCTCCGCTCCATAGTCAAAGAAAGGGGTCAGTGCCCAGGGGTTGCAGCTGCTCAGCTCTGGCACTTGGCAAACATAGCTTCATAGCTACCTCTTTGAGTAACTCCTTACTTGATTATGCGAATAAATGTGTTGAAATGATACGGGGTGTGTGGCTGCATGTGCTTGCGTAAAAGCATACAAGTGGTTATCTTTCCCCATGCGTGATATACTATGTAGGTTTACTGCTAAATTCACAATATCTTCAATGACCGTTACAAAGATGTTATGTGCCAATTTACAAGTTGACAGGACTTACAGCTGATGATAAATACTTGTAGTCTTTAAAAAAAAAACTCCTGTTTTTTTGCAATTTCTTAGGAATCCAGACAGATTTTTGTGTCCTCGTGAGAAGGCTCAAGAAGAGTTGATGTTTATATCTGTTGGATATTTAACAAGTACCTTTAATGGTGAAATTACTGTGTTTGGTCAACAGTATCTCCATATATCTCTGTCTCTTGGGATTTCCCATATATTCACATTTACGCATATAACTGCTTTATAACTGTCTCATCCAAATGAATTTCACAGTTTTTTTGTCTTTGTTAATGCTTTATTGTTATAAATGATATAAGCAATTCATATTTGTAAGCAGAGAGGGGAACACAAATCCAAACAGCAGAAAATAAGGCCATCAGCTTTGTTAATATGAACTTCAAGTACGCAGTAATCATGTGTAAAAAAAAAAGCCATAATAGGGAACTGATGGATAGCAGTTAGATGCTTCTGATGCCGCACCTTATCTATTCACCACTGTGGTCCTCAAGGTTGAAGCTGTGGTCCACACCCCCTGAGTGATTCCTCCCCAGCAGCTCCTCCCAGCGTTCCCCAGCAAGGAAGCCATTTCTGGAGTGCAACTTCTTGGCCAGGGAGGTGCTCATGGGGGAGGGGATATACTCCTCACAATGTGGGCCACCCAGGCTGGGAGCACAGGTCACGTTATAGGAGAAGAAGAAGGTGCCATGTTGAAACGTGCAGTCATCTCTTACAGTTCCTTGATGGAGCGGGATAGAACATTTTCCAAGGATTTCAGATGTCAAATCATCTACATCGTTCACCTGGAAACTGAGGAGTGTGGCCTTATCAATCTTTATTAGACCAAAAACGAATTTTCCTGGCCAGCTTGGATTGTCATTGTTGTCAATCATTCCAGTATATCTAACTTGTTCACCATAGGTCACAGTAACTGTTCCATCTGTTTCTGTTGACCAGTCACCATACAAGCCTTTTGCTCTAAGGCCATAAACGGTCAGTGTTGCCAGTCCTTTTTCGGCCGGACAGCAGTTTCGCTTAATAAAATCATTTTCATTGCAGATACAGGCACAGGGATCCCTTGCACTTTTCTTAGTCCCAGTCTGACAAGATCGAGAGCATTTCTTCACCAGAGCGTTCTCTAGGATATACTCTTCGATAGCTTTCTTCAGCCCTGCCTTAGTCGGTGCATTGTCTTCTATCAGTAAATGAAGGGGCTTGAGAGAGTAGAACACTATATCAGGAACGGTCTTCAAGGACTCCAGCCAATCCTTGTATGCTTCAGGATCTGACTTGCCTGAGAATAGTAGGTCAGCGTCATTGATCTCACCTCCGACCACTTCAGAGTGACGGTCACTGAACATACTGCTGAAGCTTGCACTGGTGCCCAGGTTCTTCTTAAGTTCCTGGCAGTGGTGGGACTCAATCTTCAGTAATTCATTCTTTGCAAGGGTGGCAGAGGCCTCCACATCCAGGCAGTCCTTCACGGCTGTTTCTGTAAGTCCCTTCATTGTAGCTTTGCAGGTCAGAATGGTCGTAACAGCTTTCATTTTTCCCCCCAGCTCGACTTTTGTTATGTAATGAGTGCCATACGTGTCAATCAGACCCCGATAGGCTGTTTTGGTTTCAGAATTGTAATTATTAGGGAGCCGCTTAATCGATTCCAGAAAGTCTTTGTGAAGAGGTAATTTGGAGGCCAGGGTGTATCTGTGAGGGAAAAGGGGACAATATATTCATCAAACAGCAAGATAACATCATATTTGTACATGCGTGTGACTAAGATTGAGATTTATAATATGATGAATGCGTTTGCTATTTACTAGGCCTTAATGAGAAATAAAATCATGTGCATTTGAATGGCCATCAGTGGACTAGGGACTAGATTGCCCCTCCTTGGGCATTCAACATATGAAAAGGAGGCTAGCATCAGGTGACAAACCTTGCAATGATTCTGTCAGACTAAGGGTGGTATCTGAAATCTTGGGCCCTTGGCCAGTGTAGGGATCACTGAATCATTATCAAATTTGATTGTATTTGCCAAGCTGCTGTGTTAGACCATGGATTAAGTGTAAAGTGGAGGACAGTAAGCTGTAGAAGCACAGTCAAGATACACAGCAAATAAGGTCTTTATTGCAAGTGCCAGTACCAGTACAAGTGTTGGAAACAAAGCAATGTATAACACGCACTGAAATTATATAAAAAAACATGGATTTTTATGTTAAACCATATGTTCAATTGGTGACCATGGTAACATGGAAATTAAAGCAATATTGTTTGAGATAAGACTAGTGGGACAAGTGGTGTCTTCACCAATAAAATTGTTTCATTAGTTTAGAAAATGAGCTTAGACCAGGGGTGCAGAACCCTTTTGCTGGAATCCTGTTATCATGTTTCAGGCCTAGTATTTTCCATCAGTTAGTGAATGAGCTTTGTATAGTCATGCCACTGAGTAAAACATTTTGTAAAGAGATGGACAGTCACCAACCATCATTCAATTGTGAGTTAAATTTAGGTGACTTAACCAAGATATCTCCCATGCAGTGTACACCTTGCACTTTCAGGTATCGTTAGCTTCTCTTTCTCACACCTTCTCAGCATTTCTTGATTGTAAACCCTGAGACTTACCGGTAGAAGTTGCAGTAGACCTCGTGGCTGGTGAAGCTGCACTTGTCCTCCTTTGACTTCTGCATGGCATAGGATGTCTCACGGGAATGGGTTCCTCCCAATGATGCTTCGACACCATTGGCAGGGGTGACAGGAAAATTCAGGCCTAATTTCCAATCGTTCTTGATGCTGGCGGTGGCATCTTTGACCACGGCTTCGCTGGATTCATATTCTTTGCTGGAGACACTCATCTTGCATTTGGAAAGGGTTCGCCAGTGGTCCACGGCCAGAGGAAGCTTCTGCAGAATCCCATCCAGGTAGCTGTTCTCCATAAGAGTGCAGGTTCCGTCCGGTCTCTTCCAGTCCTCCATGTTGATCACATACTTGCCTTTCCGCTCCATCTTTACGATATCAAGGCCTTCTCCTGCCAGGTTGTAGCCAGGAACAAACCGAGCTGCATCACATTGTTGCGGAGTGCCAATTATCTTGGCTCCCAAGACTCCAGGAACAGTCAGGAAGTGACACGCCCAGGCCAGGATCAGGATTCTCCACAGCGCCTCCATCACTCAATGATTTAGCCACTTGCTATCAAAGGAGAGAGAGAAACTCATTAAAAATTTACTTATACATTAAAAAAATATTTAAAATCAGCTACAAGGTACCCCTTTCCCTATGTTGACAACAGTTTGCATTTTATGAGAAGAACTATTACATGTATGTACTTGGTTTTAAAAATATAAACAGTGCAAGCTAAAACTAAAACGTTTCCTTTTTTACACTCAAGTTATTTGCCGGAGGGTATTTCAAGGTTATTTTACTGCTCATGCTCATATAAGAATACGATGATCATAAATGTAAATAATTATCATTTTCTTTAATATATGTTGTATTTTCCCTGAATCCAAAAAGCTAAATTTGTATTGTTCAACACTGCAGATTGTTATGGAGCGATTCATTCTGTTTGTCATTTCATGTCACAGCCTGCAGTGACTTACCCTGCTCTCTGTAGAGCTGCTGATTGAAAGCTTAATTCTCTCAGTCCTTATGTGGCTTTTATATAGTAACAGAAGCTGATGTGGGAGGGTGCAATGGGTGTTCACATCTGTGATATCTGTGATTGTTTGCACGTATACAGAAAGCTTAATAGTTTACAGTGACTGCAATTTGCATTCAATTTGTGTTACCAATTTTATTTAATGATTCATTTTCCCAGTCAATCAAAAGATCTGGTTTGAGAGTTATAAGACTGATTAATCTAACTAATGTCTTGATTTAAAACCCCTATGTTTTCTAACAAGGCTGAATCAATTCCTGCCCAATGTAGAACTTCAAAACCTAATTCTTTGGTGTTGTGATATTGAGGAAATGTGAGTTATTTTAGTGTTGCAATAATAACAGCTCCAAAGTCTGAATTCAGATATTTCAGAAATCAGATATTTACCTTTTGCATCACGTCATGACAGTTTGTCTTCTTCAGATGAAGATTAATTTTTAAAGACAACATCCAATATGAAATCCGGCCTCAGAGTCATTTGTTGCATATAGTTAAATAAACTGTCCTCATCAAACCCTTTGCATGCAATTATTTTGCTATTTGTATGACAACATACCCTGACCACAGTAATCAAGACATCAACACTATGCCTCATCGTGGTCCGTTCATCCGCTGAGCATTAGAAATCAAGCACATCTCAAACCTCTGACCATGTTTTGAGAGCAGCAGACTTTCCACTTTGAATGCATCCCCTTTTGACTTTGCATTAAAATCGCAGCAGCAGTGCTACGGGATCTTGGGCAGCTCTGGTCCAATTTAAACACGGGGCTATAACCAGGGTATACTCTTCGATGGCTTTCTTCATCCCTGCCTCAGATGTTGCACTGTCATCCATCAGTAAATGAAGGGGCTTGAGAGAGTAGAACACTATATCAGGAACGGTCTTCAAGGACTCCAGCCAATCCTTGTATGCTACAGGATCTGATTCTCCTGAGAATAGTAGGTCAGCCCCATCAATCCTCCCTCCCACCACCTCAGAGTGACGGTCGCTGAACATGCTGCTGATATTTCCATCATCATGAGGTAGTATTTCATATGGTGATGTACGAGCTTTCAACCAGCTGAGAACAGAAACCAAACAAAAATGTCGTGGAAAATCAACCAAATAACATTATTCAAAATTCAGTAAGTTTTAAATCAAGGTACCCCTTTACCTCACAAATTGACAAAAAATTGACCTCCCTCACTGAAGGTGGCTGCTGACATGATACTCAAGATTCCTGCTCCTAGCAGTCACAAAGGGCTGGCCTGAGAGTGATGAAACTGAATAACCAGCTGACCAGCATTTTGATATAAAACACCTATTTTTTCCACTAAAATAACAGCCCCAAAGTCTGAAGAGTTTCCAGTGACAGAAAACTGAACTTTACTTTTTGCATCAGGTGAAGATTTGTTTTCTTCAAACATTCATTTTTAAAGATAACATTGAACATCAAAGTTGGCCTCAAAGTAATTTGTTATATATAGTTAAATAAACTGCAGAAAACCCTTTGCATGCAGTCATTTCGTTATTTAACCACAAACTCTGACCACATGAGTCAGGCCATCTAAAACTATACCTCATCCTGCTCTGTTTATCTGATGTACATTAGAAATCAAGCACATCTCAAAACTCTGACCACATTCTGACAGCAGCAGACACCCCATTTTAAATGCACCCCCTTTTGACTGTGCATTGGAATTGCAGCAGTGCTGCTTTCTGAATCGTAAGCTAGCTTGGTTATGGCTAGCAGCAGATAGCAGAGGGGCTTTAGGTGCAAGGTACAGATGCAGCTAGGCATGCTTGTGCTGGCACTTGAGAACTGGTGATCTAGGACAGCAGAAGGTGAATCAACACCAGTGTGTGAACCTGTTCATCCTGAATCAGGATGGGTGTAGCTTCTTCAGGAGCCCCCCTGTTCCTCCTGTCCCTCACCTCATTACCAGCGCTTGGCAAAGAAGTCAACTTCTGCACTTGAGTGAAAGCAGAGATACCCTTTTTAAGATGGCACTCACTGGTATAACTATTAAAGCAGAAGTACTGGAGGACCATTCAAAACAATCACTTTTTTTATTATGCGAATAAATGTGGCAGCATTGTATTGTGCGTATATGTGTGTGTGTATGTGCCTTCAGATGTACATCTTTGTTCGTGTGTGGTTAAATTATTGTTCCGCTCAACAATTGTGTGAAAGTAGAGTCGAATTATTATTTTTATCAGGATATGGGGCCTGCACACATTAGGATGTTTTGTTGTCCTGCTCATAGCTAGAGTTGATAGGAGGAGTTGTTCCAGGAAATAAAAATAGAATAAAGAGTACAGCATAATTATTACATAAATTCTTCTATAAGGAAGCTAAAAATACATTGGTTGACTGAGAGTTTTCAAGGGGGCACATCAGGTTTGAGAAATATTAATATAAGACAGCCGGTAAATAATGGAAATTCACTTGCATATGTAACTGTTTTTTTAATGTAGGAACCTAACTTTGCCTCATAATAATAATTACAAGGCTGCAAAGATGTAAATTCATTTTCATACTTTGGAATAAATAACAGAAATCCAGTTTCGCATTTGACTTTTGAACGTTTGGGACTTTCACATCTTCAGTTCACTACATAGTTATCTACTAGCAAAAAGATGTTATTTATCAGGTCTCATGTTGATGGGGCTTGCAGAAAAAAATCAGCTCTCTTTTTCCCCAAAAATCTTACATTTCATCCCATTTTTGGCAGTTTATCGGGACCCCTCTTGAGATGATAGAACTATTGATTTTATGTCTGCAATTCTAATTGATAAATAATTATCTTCCAATTTTGAAGTTATTGGCTTTCTGGCTCAGAATTGTCTCCATGATCTCTGACACGTCAGATTGCCCAAATCTTCACATTTAAAAGAATAACTGCTTCATTACTGTCTCTCTCAAATGAATTTCAAAACTTTTTTGTCTTTGTTATTGCTTTATTGTAAGTACTGACATAAATGATTAATATTTGTATGCAGAAAGGCAAATACAATTCAAAATGGCAAAACAGCAGAAAATAAGAATACCAGCTTTGTAAACATGAGCTCATAGTGAGCAGTAAGCTTGTGTAAATGGGAGACTACGGGGGAATACAATAGGAGACTAATGAAGTGTTATTATTTCCATCTGATACTACATCTTCCCTATTCACCACTGTAGGTCTCAAGGTTGAAGCTGAGCGATTGCTGTCCAGCAGCTCCTTCGAGTGCTCCTCAGGGAAGAAGCCGTTTCTGGAGTAGAACTCCTTGACCAGGGAGGTGCTCATGTGGAAGGGGATATACTCCTCACACTGTAAGCCACCCAGGCTGGGAGCACAGGTCACGTTATAGGAGAAGAAGAAGGTGCCATATTGAAACATGCAGCCATCTTTTACAGTTCCTTGATGGAGCGGGATAGAACATTTTCCAAGGGGATCACTGTTCCAGTAGTTGTCTGCGTCATACAACTCAAAATAGAGGTGCGAGGCCTTATCCATCTTAATGGGACCAAACTCAAATTTCTCTGGCCAGTTTGGATTGTCATTGTTGGCAATGATTTCAGTACGTTTAATCTGTGTGCCGTAGGTCACCTGAACGGAGCCATCTGTTTCTGTTGTCTCATCTCCATACAGGTTTCTTCCTCTAAGGTCATAGACTTTAAGTGTTGCCAGTCCCTTTTCAACAGGGCAGCAGTTTGACATTATATAAGCATTTCTGTTGCAGATACAGGCACAGGGATCCCTTGCACTTTTCTTAGTCCCAGTCTGACAAGATTCAGAGCATTTCTTCATCAGAGCATTCTTTAGGATATACTCCTCTATGGCTTTCTTCAGCCCTGCCTTAGTCGGTGCATTGTCTTCTATCAGTAAATGAAGGGGCTTGAGAGAGGAGAACACTAAATCAGGAACGGTCTTCAAGGACTCCAGCCAATCCTTGTATGCTTCAGGATCTGACTTGCCTGAGAATAGTAGGTCAGTGTCATTGATCTCACCTCCCACCACCTCAGAGTGACGGTCACTGAACATACTGCTGAAGCTTTCACTGGTGCCCAGTTTCTTCTTAAGTTCCTGGCAGTGCTGAAACTCTGTCTTCACTGATGGAAATGTAGCAGAGACCTCCACATCCAGGCAGTCCTTCACATCTGTGTCTGTCAGTCCACTCATTGTAGCTTTGCAGGTCAGAATGGTCGTAACAGCTTTCATTTTTCCCCCCAGCTCGACTTGTGTTATGTAATGAGTGCCGTATGTGTCAATCAGACCCCGATAGGCTGTTTTGGTTTCAGAATTGTAATTATTAGGGAGCCGCTTAATCGATTCCAGAAAGTCTTTGTGAAGAGGTAATTTGGAGGCCAGGGTGTATCTGTTAGGGAAAAGGGGACAATATATTCATCAAACAGCAAGATAACGTCATATTTGTACATGCATGTGACTAAGATTGAGATTTATACTATGATGAATGCGTTTGCTATTTACTTGGCCTTAATGAGAAATAAAATCATGTGCATTTGAATGGCCATCAGTGGACTAGGGACTAGATTGCCCCTCCTTGGGCATTCAACACATGAAAAGGAGGCTAGCATCAGGTGATAAACCTTGCAATGATTCTGTCAGACTAAGGGTGGTATCTGAAATCTTGGGCCCTTGGCCAGTGTAGGGATCACTGAATCATTATCAAATTTGATTGTATTTGCCAAGCTGCTGTGTTAGACCATGGATTAAGTGTAAAGTGGAGGACAGTAAGCTGTAGAAGTACAGTCAAGATACATAGCAAATAAGGTCTTTATTGCAAGTGCCAGTACCAGTACCAGTGTTTGAAACAAAGCAATGTATAACACGCACTGAAATTATATAAAAAAACATGGATTTTTATGTTAAACCATATGTTCAATTGGTGACCATGGTAACATGGAAATTAAAGCAATATTGTTTGAGATAAGACTAGTGGGACAAGTGGTGTCCTCACCAATAAAATTGTTCCATTAGTTTAGAAAATGAGCTTAGACCAGGGGTGCAGAACCCTTTTGCTGGACTCCTGTTATCATGTTTCAGGCCTAGCATTTTCCATCAGATAGTGAATGAGCTTTGTATAGTCATGCCACTGAGTAAAACATTTTGTAAAGAGATGGACAGTCACCAACCATCATTCAATTGTGAGTTAAATTTAGGTGACTTAACCAAGATATCTCCCATGCAGTGTACACCTTGCACTTTCAGGTATCGTTAGCTTCTCTTTCTCACACCTTCTCAGCATTTCTTGATTGTAAACCCTGAGACTTACCGGTAGAAGTTGCAGTAGACCTCGTGGCTGGTGAAGCTGCACTTGTCCTCCTTCGACTTCCCCATAGCATACAACACTGCACTTGAATGGGTTCCTCCCAATGATGCTTCGACACCATTAGCAGGGGTGACAGGAAAATTCAGGCCTAATTTCCAATCATTCTTGACGCTGGCGGTGGCATCATTGAGCAGAGCTTCGCTGGATTCATATATTTTGCTGGAGACACTCATCTTGCATTTGGAAAGGGTTCGCCAGTTGTCCACGGCCAGAGGAAGCTTCTGCAGAATCCCATCCAGGTAGCTGTTCTCCATAAGAGTGCAGGTTCCATCCGGTCTCTTCCAGTCCTCCATGTTGATCACATACTTGCCTTTCCGCTCCATCTTTACGATATCAAGGCCTTCTCCTGCCAGGTTGTAGCCAGGGACAAACCGAGCTGCATCGCATTGTTTCGGAGTGCCAATTACACCCAAGACTCTAGGACTGGACAGGAAGTGACACGCCCAGGCCAGGATCAGGATTCTCCACAGCGCCTCCATCACTTAATGATTTAGCCACTTGCTATCAAAGGAGAGAGAAACTCATTGCAGATTAACTTATACACTAAAAAATAATAATATTTACAATCAGCCACTTTGAGTCCAAGGCAACATGTACTTTCAAATTGTACTGAAAACAAGACACACTCCAATTTTGAGCAACCTTATTTGACAACTCGCAATGTCAAGCTAACCAAACTGTTAACTTAAAAAATATCATTAAAGTTCGGATTTGGGCAAAAGATCTCAGATTGCTTCTGCCTCAGCTGTAATTTTTTAAATCAACCATTCTGCTGCTGGTTTCACAGTGTACCCAAATCGATGATCAGCTGATGAAACTGATAACTGGTAGCAGCTTAGTTAATGTTTGCTTTGTGTAGGAGACATAACGCCTCAGCAATCTCCTTTATGTGTAATCTTGGGGTATGGGTTTGATGATTGTATGCTAGAAATAACTAGTTTGTGTATTGTAACTTTGAATGTTGCAATAACCCAACACGATACATTTTTTGCTGTTATTTGGGCAAGATGATACTTTAGCTTCAAAGCTTGTTAATAATAAGTTTTTAAATGAAACAAAAAACATTTTCACAATTTTTAAGTGAAAAGAACTCTGCTCACAGCCCAATGTAAATGTCTTCAGGTTTTCTGCTAACATTAGGTTAGCTACAGTTAGCCATTATTCAGTGTCCTACTTGGCTACATAAATCCACAGTATGTATTGTTATTTTATGCTTTAAAAGTTTATTTACATTCAGACTTCACCATTACAACTATGGGATAGGCTAGAAAACAGTTTTCTATCTGAAATGAGTTACAATATCAGCAATGACTCTTTATGAGGGAGCATGTCTCATGCTAAATTTATGCCATTACCAGCTGAGTCCAAAAAGCAAACACATTTTTTCAAAAATCAAACCAAAAGCTGTAAATCTGACATGTAGCTGCCTCTTTCCATATGTTTGGAACAGTGTTTCACCAGAAGGAAAACTGGTCAAATTGATTTTTTGGGCTTTTAATAAACCTAAACAGCGTATTTCATCAAACATTTTCCCTTGATGCTCAAATACTTTGCTTCAGAGAATTTTCTGCCTAATCTAAAGCTCATGCTGACATGACATCACAGTGATCATGAGTGTACGTTTAAGTAGTTATGTTTTTCTTTGAAATATGTTGTATTTTGCTTGAATCAAATGTTCAAAAGTTCCTGGCAGGAACTTCAAGCGTTGATGCTCAAAAGCAATGCGTTATTGCTCACCTTTGCAGCCTACTACTGCTCCATCTCATTCTGTCTGCCATTTCACAACACAGCCTGTTCTTTACAGTGACTTACCTTATACTGTGTGGAGCTGCTGATTGAGTGCCTCATTCTCACATCCTCATGTGTCTTTAAATAGTAACAGAAACTGCAGTGGGATGGTGCAGGGGGCGTCTGTATTATCTGTGATTGCTTGCATGTACACAGAAAGCATAATAATATACTAGTGATTCAGTTGACTACATATAATTTGTGTTTTTGATTTAGACATTTAAAATCTCCATAATCAAAAAAATGTGTCAACAGTGAGTGTTGTTACTTTCTTTTCTATTTAAAATATTACATTTGGGGAGATAATGTTTTCCAAAGTTACTATTCACTCATTTCTCTTATGTTTGTTCTTTCACTAATTACATTTTTATCAGCCCAATAAACAAATATGTAGGGCCAATGTTTCCCACTTTTCTCTCACCACAAATCTCCCCCACTGACTCCGGAGAAAGTGGCTGCACAAATGATCCTTAACATTCATGCACCCAGCCTTATAGGAACGCTTAGCTTGAGAATGATGAAACAAGTTGACTTAAGTGTTTTTTTTATGTCATGAGGTAGGAACCAGTATGGTTGTGCTGGAATCATTGCGGTAATTGCTTGATTGATACTCAAGTGAGAGAGGTCAGCTGCGATTTGACTAAACTGTTTTTCTTTTGTTCACTTTAATATCTGATTTGTATTTTAGGCTTTTTTCTGTTTTTTTTTTTTTTCTTTGGGTTTGTTGGATTTTCCATTCTTCTGGGGTAAGTGTGTGTCATGTTTTGTGTATGTGTGATAATGTGTCCGTGGTACAGCAGACTTGCTGGAAGACTCCAAAGTCAGTTTTGTGAACAGTATGACATGTCTGATTTTTACATCATTGCCTTTTATGTAAAATTAATCCTTTTAATAATGTTGACACACCATTTTCAAAATTTAGAAATCAACCAAACTGTGTGCTGCTTGGACAAATGCAGTTCTATTATCAAACCATTGCCCTTTCCAAAAACTTGCCTGGGATGGTATCCTGTCTACAAAATACTATGAATATCTTTGTCCATAGCACTGAGCCCATGTTCTATGATCGGTGTTAAAACATAATTGTACACTGCTTTGGTTTCCATGAAACCTGCATCAAACTGATGGCAAGCAAGTAGGATTTTCACCACCACAAACCCAGAATTGACCACATTAATCAAGACATCTGAAACTGTTTCTCGTCCCCTCCTCTTCTGATGCACGAAATCAAGCACATCTCAAACATCTGACCATGTCTTAGTTAAGCCATCTAAAACTATGCCTCATCCTGCTCTGTTTATCTGGTGTACATTCGGAGTCAAGCACATCTCAAAACTCTGACCACCCTGCACCCCCCCTGAGGTGATAGGGGCTCATTGCAGACACCACTCGTAAGGGAGGCAGCAGAAGTTCCACCAGCAGATAGCAGAGGGCCTGCAGATATACAGCTCGGCATGGGGCTTAGACATGCTTGTACTGGCACTTGAGAATGTGCAGTCTAGGACAGTAGAATGTTCCTAAACCGACATACAAAACTGTTCATCTTGAACCAGGATGACCGTAGCTTGTGTTACATCAGGAGCTTACCTGTCCCTTCTGTCTCTCATCTGAGTACCAACCAACTTTATTATAACTCACCTTTTTGCCCACTCTAAATGCTCCACTAGTTTTCTAATTACCCATTTAGGCATTGCTAATGCCTTTTTCCCACCACCCCAGAAGGTTATCGTCTCATTCTCCAGCAAATGTATCCCAAACAAGTCCCAATTAACTAATCACTCCCACAATTTCAGCACAGTGAGCCCAGTAGCCTTTGTTTCAGACTACCCCCTGGCACTACCATTCAGAATAATCACTTTCCTGATTGTGCAAATAAATGTGTCAAAATGGTAGTGTATGCGTGTGCATGCCTTAATAAAAACATTCGCCTGTACATCTTTTTTCGTATGCGATTAGATTATTGTTCCCTCAACAAATGTGTGAAAATATTAGGATATTATGGATTTGGAATTAGAATTCACACTAGGATGTTTTGCTGTCCCGCTCATAGCTAGAGTTGGAAGAGTTGTTCCAGGAAATAGAAATAGAGTAAAGAGTACAGCACTGTTATGACATAATTTCCTCTATATGGAAGTTAAAAGTATGTCAGTTGACTGAAAGTTTTTAAGTTTTTGTAAGAGGCAAGTACTCCAAAGGTCATACTCATTTTCCATCAGAAAATGTAAAGAACTTTGGCCTCCCCTGCAGGAAGCAATGACTGTCAGGGGCACATTTTTAGTTAGTTTCATTTTTGTGAATAGCCCACCTAATGTATTTATGTGGCTGTAGTCATAATTTAATTATCTGAGGTAAATGTGAGGGAGAGGATTTCTAAATTTAAGCTTTTCTGTTAAAAACCTGTGTTCATAAGCTGGACTGTTTGCTAGCTAAGGCTACATGGTGGTATGTTTGACAAATAGAGGCCTTGTAGAGGTGTAACAGTTTCAAGTAGATTGGGTTTGTAGAATGAGAAAAAAATCTCTTTTTCCCATAATCTCACATTTTTTGCTGGTTATTGGAGCTCGTCTCGAGTAGGAGATTCTGGTGGTATTGGCTTTATGTCTTCATCTAATTAATAAATAATGATTATCTTGCAGTGGTGAAATTATTGGCTTGCTGACTCAGAATTGTCTGAATTTAACTCTGACATGTAGGATTTCCCACATCTTCACATTTTCAAGAATAACTGCTGTATAACTCTCACCCAAATGAGTGTCAAAGCATTTTGTCTTTGTGAATGCTTTATTGTAAGTAATGACATAAATGGTTAATATTTGTTAGGAGAACGGTAAATACACACCAAAATAGCAAAACTATCGAAAACAAGAGTATTAGCTTTGTTAATATGTGCTCCAAGTGTGCAGAAAGCTTGTCTAAAACAGCTACAATAGGTGATTGATGAATCATGATTATTTCCATCTGATGCGACACCATCCCTATTCACCACTGTGGCCCTGAAGGTTGAAGCTGTGGTACACCCCCCCAGAGTGATTCCTGTCCAACAGCTCCTTCCAGCGTTCCCCAGCAAGGAAGCCGTTTCGGGAGTGGAACTTCTTGGCCAGGGAGGTGCTCATGGGAGAGGAGATATACTCGTCACAATGTGGGCCACCCAGGCTGGGAGCACAGGTCACTTCATAGGAGAAGAAGAAGGTGCCATATTGAAACATGCAGCCATCTTTTACAGTTCCTTGATGGAGCGGGATAGAACATTTTCCAAGGGGATCACTGTTCCAGTAATTGTCTGCATCATACAACTCAAAATAGAGGTGCGAGGCCTTATCTATCTTAATAGGACCAAACTCAAATTTCTCTGGCCAATTTGGATTGTCATTGTTGTTAATGATTTCAGTACGTTTAATCTGTGTGCCGTAGGTCACCTGAACGGAGCCATCTGTTTCTGTTGTCTCATCTCCATACAGGTTTCTTCCTCTAAGGTCATAGACTTTAAGTGTTGCCAGTCCCTTTTCAACAGGGCAGCAGTTTGACATTATATAAGCATTTCTGTTGCAGATACAGGCACAGGGATCCCTTGCACTTCTTCTTGTGCCGATCTGACAAGATTCAGAGCATTTCTTCATCAGAGCATTCTCTAGGATATACTCCTCTATGGCTTTCTTCAGCCCTGCCTTAGTCGGTGCATTGTCTTCTATCAGTAAATGAAGGGGCTTGAGAGAGTAGAACACTATATTAGGAACGGTCTTCAAGGACTCCAGCCAATCCTTGTATGCTTCAGGATCTGATTCGCCTGAGAATAGTAGGTCAGCTCCCTCCATCTCCCCTCCCACCACCTCAGAGTGACGGTCATGGAACATACTGCTGAAGCTTTCACTGGTGCCCAGTTTCTTCTTAAGTTCCTGGCAGTGGTGAAACTCTGTCTTCACTGATGCAGTCTGTGCAAGGGTGGCAGAGGCCTCCACGTCCAGGCAGTCCTTCATGTCTGTTTCTGTAAGTCCCTTCATTGTAGCCTTGCAGGTCTGAATGGCTGTAACAGCTTTCATTTTTCCCCCCAGCTCGACTTGTGTTATGTAATGAGTGCCGTACGTGTCAATCAGACCCCGATAGGCTCTTTTGGTTTCAGAATTGTAATTATTAGGGAGCCGCTTAATCAATTCCAGAAAGCCGCTATGAAGATGTAATGCAGTGGCCAGACTGTATCTGTGAGGAAAAATGGGACAATATATTCATCAAACGGCAAGATAAGGTCATAGTTGTACATGCGTCAGTGTCTTTTCAATAGTAACCAGAAGCATTCACATAACATGAATTTGCAGCTGCTGGCTGCCACATGCCATCTCGACTGCTCCAGTGCCGACTGGCTGGAAGTATGTATTGAGTGTTTTGTTGTATCACTGCTGCTGGCTTCATGATTTTGTTAATTATACTTCCTCAGTTGATAATGAAAGGAAAAAATATAATGCACCATCAATGTCCTAAGGACCAGATTCAACAAAGAGAATAGTCTCAGGTGTGAATCCTGGGCGCTAAGAAAAGGTATCACACCAAGCCCCACAAGCCTTTTAATAACAGTCTTGAAAATTTTGGAAGCCCCCTGAATCATTATCACATTTCACTGCATTAGCAGCACTACTGTGTTACACTATGGGTTAAGTGAAGAGTGGAGGAATTCTGCACTGCAGAAGAACTTTACTGAAACAAAAATACATTTTTATAATTGTTGTGTCATATTGGTACTTAGTGTCTGTGGCAACAGTCCATCAGCAGAGCTTTTTTCCTGGGTGCCTGTACCTGTTATTGTATTTCAAGCTAACTATTTATCTAGTGAATGACCTATTAGTGAGTTTTTAGTGAATGAGTATAAGAGTGTAAAGAGTCAGAAGGACAGTCTTAGCCTATTATTCATGAGTCTATCCATAATCATTACTAAAACATCACATTATGTAAATGACAGGGTTACTTAAATAATTGAGGGCAGAATCTGGCATGAAACCCAGAAATGTGTGACCCTGTGGGAATGGGGTTCCCTGCCCTTTGTCAGGAGGCTGAAATTGTGAGTTAAGGTTTAGTAACTTAACCAAATTGCCTCCTTTGCAGCAGACACTCTTTGTCCTCAAATGTTTTTATCTGCTTTTTCGCATACCTTCTGAGAAACTCAGCATTTTTTCATTGAAAACCCTGAGACTTACCGGAAGAAATTGCAGTGGACCTCGTGGCTGGTGAAGCTGCACTTGTCCGCCTTTGACTTCCCCATAGCATACAACACTGCACTCGATTGGGTTCCTCCCAATGATGCTTCGACACCATTAGCAGGGGTGACAGGAAAATTCAGGCCTAATTTCCAATCATTCTTGATGCTGGTGGTGGCATCATTGAGCAGAGCTTCGCTGGATTCATATATTTTGCTGGAGACACTCATCTTGCAGTTGGAAAGGGTTCGCCAGTGGTCCACGGCCAAAGGAAGCTTCTGCAGAATCCCATCCAGGTAGCTGTTCTCCATAAGAGTGCAGGTTCCATCCGGTCTCTTCCAGTCCTCCATGTTGATCACATAGGCACCTTTCCGCTTCATCTTTACGATATCAAGGCCTTCTCCTGCCAGGTTGTAGCCAGGAACAAACCGAGCTGCATCACATTGTTGTGGAGTGCCAATTATCTTGGCTCCCAAGACTCCAGGACTGGACAGGAAGTGACACACCCAGGCCAGGATCAGGATTCTCCACAGCGCCTCCATCACTTAATGATTTAGCCACTTGCTATCAAAGGAGAGAGAGAAACTCATTAAAAATTTACTTATACATTAAAAAATAATAATATTTACAATCAGCCACTTTGAGTCCAAGGCAAAAAGTACTTTCATACATTATTGAAAACAGGGCAAACTCCAATTTTGAATAGCCTTATCTTACAACTCTCAACGTCAAACTAACCAAACTGTTAACTTAAAAAATATCATTAAAGTTCGGATTTGGGCAAAAGATCTCCGATTGCTTCTGCCTCAGCTGAAATTTTTTAAATCAACCATTCTGCTGCTGGTTTCACAGTGTACCCAAATCGATGATCAGCTGATGAAACTGATAACTGGTAGCAGCTTAGTTAATGTTTGCTTTGTGTAGGAGACATAACGCCTCAGCAATCTCCTTTATATGCTTATAAAATATCTTGGGGTATGGGTTTGATGATTGTATGCTAGAAATAACTAGTTTGTGTATTGTAACTTTGAATGTTGCAATAACCCAACACAATACATTTTTTGCTGTTATTTGGGCAAGATGATACTTTAGCTTCAAAGCTTGTTAATAATAAGTTTTTAAATGAAACAAAAAACATTTTCACAATTTTTAAGTGAAAAGAACTCTGCTCACAGCCCAATGTAAATGTCTTCAGGTTTTCTGCTAACATTAGGTGAGTTACAGTTAACCATTATTCAGTGTCCTACTTGGCTACATAAATCCACAGTATGTATTGTTATTTTATGCTTTAAAAGTTTATTTACATTTAGACTTCACCATTACAACTAAGGGATAGGCTAGAAAACAGTTTTCTATCTGAAATGAGTTACAATATCAGCAATGACTCTTTATGAGGGAGCATGTCTCATGCTAAATTTATGCCATCACCAGCTGAGTCCAAAAAGCAAACACATTTTTTCAAAAATCAAACCAAAAGCTGTAAATCTGACATGTAGCTGCCTCTTTCCATATGTTTGGAACAGTGTTTCACCAGAAGGAAAACTGGTCAAATTGATTTTTTGGGCTTTTAATAAACCTAAACAGCGTATTTCATCAAACATTTTTCTTTGATGCTCAAATACTCTGCTTCAGAGAATTTTCTGCCTAATCTAAAGCTCATGCTGACATGACATCACAGTGATCATGAGTGTACGTTTAAGTAGTTATGTTTTTCTTTGAAATATGTTGTATTTTGCTTGAATCAAATGTTCAAAAGTTCCTGGCAGGAACTTCAAGCGTTGATGCTCAAAAGCAATGCGTTATTGCTCACCTTTGCAGCCTACTACTGCTCCATCTCATTCTGTCTGCCATTTCACAACACAGCCTGTTCTTTACAGTGACTTACCTTATACTGTGTGGAGCTGCTGATTGAGTGCCTCATTCTCACATCCTCATGTGTCTTTAAATAGTAACAGAAACTGCAGTGGGATGGTGCAGGGGGCGTCTGTATTATCTGTGATTGCTTGCATGTACACAGAAAGCATAATAATATACTAGTGATTCAGTTGACTACATATAATTTGTGTTTTTGATTTAGACATTTAAAATCTCCATAATCAAAAAAATCATAATCAGTGAGTGTTGTTACTTTCTTTTCTATTTAAAATATTACATTTGGGGAGATAATGTTTTCCAAAGTTACTATTCACTCATTTCTCTTATGTTTGTTCTTTCACTAATTACATTTTTATCAGCCCAATAAACAAATATGTAGGGCCAATGTTTCCCACTTTTCTCTCACCACAAATCTCCCCCACTGACTCCGGAGAAAGTGGCTGCACAAATGATCCTTAACATTCATGCACCCAGCCTTATAGGAACGCTTAGCTTGAGAATGATGAAACAAGTTGACTTAAGTGTTGTTTTTTATGTCATGAGGTAGGAACCAGTATGGTTGTGCTGGAATCATTGCGGTAATTGCTTGATTGATACTCAAGTGAGAGAGGTCAGCTGCGATTTGACTAAACTGTTTTTCTTTTGTTCACTTTAATATCTGATTTGTATTTTAGGCTTTTTTCTGTTTTTTTTTTTTTTTTCTTTGGGTTTGTTGGATTTTCCATTCTTCTGGGGTGAGTGTGTGTCATGTTTTGTGTATGTGTGATAATGTGTCCGTGGTACAGCAGACTTGCTGGAAGACTCCAAAGTCAGTTTTGTGAACAGTATGACATGTCTGATTTTTACATCATTGCCTTTGATGTAAAATTAATCCTTTTAATAATGTTGACACACCATTTTCAAAATTTAGAAATCAACCAAACTGTGTGCTGCTTGGACAAATGCAGTTCTATTATCAAACCATTGCCCTTTCCAAAAACTTGCCTGGGATGGTATCCTGTCTACAAAATACTATGAATATCTTTGTCCATAGCACTGAGCCCATGTTCTATGATCGGTGTTAAAACATAATTGTACACTACTTTGGTTTCCATGAAACCTGCATCAAACTGATGGCAAGCAAGTAGGATTTTCACCACCACAAACCCAGAATTGACCACATTAATCAAGACATCTGAAACTGTTTCTCGTCCCCTCCTCTTCTGATGCACGAAATCAAGCACATCTCAAACATCTGACCATGTCTTAGTTAAGCCATCTAAAACTATGCCTCATCCTGCTCTGTTTATCTGGTGTACATTCGGAGTCAAGCACATCTCAAAACTCTGACCACCCTGCACCCCCCCTGAGGTGATAGGGGCTCATTGCAGACACCACTCGTAAGGGAGGCAGCAGAAGTTCCACCAGCAGATAGCAGAGGGCCTGCAGATATACAGCTCGGCATGGGGCTTAGACATGCTTGTACTGGCACTTGAGAATGTGCAGTCTAGGACAGTAGAATGTTCCTAAACCGACATACAAAACTGTTCATCTTGAACCAGGATGACCGTAGCTTGTGTTACATCAGGAGCTTACCTGTCCCTTCTGTCTCTCATCTGAGTACCAACCAACTTTATTATAACTCAACTTTTTGCCCACTCTAAATGCTCCACTAGTTTTCTAATTACCCATTTAGGCATTGCTAATGCCTTTTTCCCACCACCCCAGAAGGTTATCGTCTCATTCTCCAGCAAATGTATCCCAAACAAGTCCCAATTAACTAATCACTCCCACAATTTCAGCACAGTGAGCCCAGTAGCCTTTGTTTCAGACTACCCCCTGGCACTACCATTCAGAATAATCACTTTCCTGATTGTGCAAATAAATGTGTCAAAATGGTAGTGTATGTGTGTGCATGCCTTAATAAAAACATTCGCCTGTACATCTTTTTTCGTATGCGATTAGATTATTGTTCCCTCAACAAATGTGTGAAAATATTAGGATATTATGGATTTGGAATTAGAATTCACACTAGGATGTTTTGCTGTCCCGCTCATAGCTAGAGTTGGAAGAGTTGTTCCAGGAAATAGAAATAGAGTAAAGAGTACAGCACTGTTATGACATAATTTCCTCTATATGGAAGTTAAAAGTATATCAGTTGACTGAAAGTTTTTAAGTTTTTGTAAGAGGCAAGTACTCCAAAGGTCATACTCATTTTCCATCAGAAAATGTAAAGAACTTTGGCCTCCCCTGCAGGAAGCAATGACTGTCAGGGGCACATTTTTAGTTAGTTTCATTTTTGTGAATAGCCCACCTAATGTATTTATGTGGCTGTAGTCATAATTTAATTATCTGAGGTAAATGTGAGGGAGAGGATTTCTAAATTTAAGCTTTTCTGTTAAAAACCTGTGTTCATAAGCTGGACTGTTTGCTAGCTAAGGCTACATGGTGGTATATTTGACAAATAGAGGCCTTGTAGAGGTATAACAGTTTCAAGTAGATTGGGTTTGTAGAATGAGAAAAAAATCTCTTTTTCCCATAATCTCACATTTTTTGCTGGTTATTGGAGCTCGTCTCGAGTAGGAGATTCTGGTGGTATTGGCTTTATGTCTTCATCTACTTAATAAATAATGATTATCTTGCAGTGGTGAAATTATTGGCTTGCTGACTCAGAATTGTCTGAATTTAACTCTGACATGTAGGATTTCCCAAATCTTCACATTTTCAAGAATAACTGCTGTATAACTCTCACCCAAATGAGTGTCAAAGCATTTTGTCTTTGTGAATGCTTTATTGTAAGTAATGACATAAATGGTTAATATTTGTTAGGAGAACGGTAAATACACACCAAAATAGCAAAACTATCGAAAACAAGAGTATTAGCTTTGTTAATATGTGCTCCAAGTGTGCAGAAAGCTTGTCTAAAACAGCTACAATAGGTGATTGATGAATCATTATTATTTCCATCTGATGCGACACCATCCCTATTCACCACTGTGGCCCTGAAGGCTGAAGCTGTGGTACACCCCCCCAGAGCGATTCCTGTCCAGCAGCTCCTTCCAGCGTTCCCCAGCAAGGAAGCCGTTTCGGGAGTGGAACTCCTTGGCCAGGGAGGTGCTCATGGGAGAGGAGATATACTCGTCACAATGTGGGCCACCCAGGCTGGGAGCACAGGTCACTTCATAGGAGAAGAAGAAGGTGCCGTATTGAAACATGCAGCCATCTTTTACAGTTCCTTGATGGAGCGGGATAGAACATTTTCCAAGGGGATCACTGTTCCAGTAATTGTCTGCGTCATACAACTCAAAATAGAGGTGCGAGGCCTTATCTATCTTAATAGGACCAAACTCAAATTTCTCTGGCCAATTTGGATTGTCATTGTTGTTAATGATTTCAGTACGTTTAATCTGTGTGCCGTAGGTCACCTGAACGGAGCCATCTGTTTCTGTTGTCTCATCTCCATACAGGTTTCTTCCTCTAAGGTCATAGACTTTAAGTGTTGCCAGTCCCTTTTCAACAGGGCAGCAGTTTGACATTATATAAGCATTTCTGTTGCAGATACAAGCACAGGGATCCCTTGCACTTCTTCTTGTGCCGATCTGACAAGATTCAGAGCATTTCTTCACCAGAGCATTCTCTAGGATATACTCCTCTATGGCTTTCTTCAGCCCTGCCTTAGTCGGTGCATTGTCTTCTATCAGTAAATGAAGGGGCTTGAGAGAGTGGAACACTATATTAGGAACGGTCTTCAAGGACTTCAGCCAATCCTTGTATGCTTCAGGATCTGATTCGCCTGAGAATAGTAGGTCAGCTCCCTCCATCTCCCCTCCCACCACCTCAGAGTGACGGTCATGGAACATACTGCTGAAGCTTTCACTGGTGCCCAGTTTCTTCTTAAGTTCCTGGCAGTGGTGAAACTCTGTCTTCACTGATGCAGTCTGTGCAACGGTGGCAGAGGCCTCCACGTCCAGGCAGTCCTTCATGTCTGTTTCTGTAAGTCCCTTCATTGTAGCCTTGCAGGTCTGAATGGCCGTAACAGCTTTCATTTTTCCCCCCAGCTCGACTTGTGTTATGTAATGAGTGCCGTACGTGTCAATCAGACCCCGATAGGCTGTTTTGGTTTCAGAATTGTAATTATTAGGGAGCCGCTTAATCAATTCCAGAAAGCCGCTATGAAGATGTAATGCAGTGGCCAGACTGTATCTGTGAGGAAAAATGGGACAATATATTCATCAAACGGCAAGATAAGGTCATAGTTGTACATGCGTCAGTGTCTTTTCAATAGTAACCAGAAGAATTCACATAACATGAGTTTGCAGCTGCTGGCTGCCACATGCGATCTCGACTGCTCCAGTGCCGACTGGCTGGAAGTATGTATTGAGTGTTTTGTTGTATCACTGCTGCTGGCTTCATGATTTTGTTAATTATACTTCCTCAGTTGATAATGAAAGGAAAAAATATAATGCACCATCAATGTCCTAAGGACCAGATTCAACAAAGAGAGTAGTCTCAGGTGTGAATCCTGGGCGCTAAGAAAAGATATCACACCAAGCCCCACAAGCCTTTTAATAACAGTCTTGAAAATTTTGGAAGCCCCCTGAATCATTATCACATTTCACTGCATTAGCAGCACTACTGTGTTACACTATGGGTTAAGTGAAGAGTGGAGGAATTCTGCACTGCAGAAGAACTTTACTGAAACAAAAATACATTTTTATAATTGTTGTGTCATATTGGTACTTAGTGTCTGTGGCAACAGTCCATCAGCAGAGCTTTTTTCCTGGAGGCCTGTACCTGTTACTGTATTTCAAGCTAACTATTTATCTAGTGAATGAGCTATTAGTGAGTTGTTAGTGAATAAGTATAAGAGTGTAAAGAGTCAGAAGGACAGTCTTAGCCTATTATTCATGAGTCTATCCATAATCATTACTAAAACATCACATTATGTAAATGACAGGGTTACTTAAATAATTGAGGGCAGAATCTGGCATGAAACCAAGAAATGTGTGACCCTGTGGGAATGGGGTTCCCTGCCTTTTGTCAGGAGGCTGAAATTGTGAGTTAAGGTTTAGTAACTTAACCAAATTGCCTCCTTT
Organism: Albula glossodonta; assembly: GCA_019788955.1. Lineage (NCBI taxonomy): Eukaryota > Metazoa > Chordata > Actinopteri > Albuliformes > Albulidae > Albula > Albula glossodonta. Next base: position 4,685,217 of record JAFBMS010000001.1, on the reverse strand, counting down.
GCAGCAGACACTCTTTGTCCTCAAATGTTTTTATCTGCTTTTTCTCATACCTTCTGAGAAACTGAGCATTTTCTCATTGAAAACCCTGAGACTTACTGGTAGAAATTGCAATGGACCTCGTGGCTGGTGAAGCTGTACTTGTCCGCCTTTGACTTCCGCATAGCATACGACACTGCACTCGATTGGGTTCCTCCCAATGATGCTTCGACACCATTAGCAGGGGTGACAGGCAAATTCAGGCCTAATTTCCAATCATTCTTGATGCTGGTGGTGGCATCATTGAGCAGAGCTTCGCTGGATTCATATATTTTGCTGGAGACACTCATCTTGCAGTTGGAAAGGGTTCGCCAGTGGTCCACGGCCAAAGGAAGCTTCTGCAGAATCCCACCCAGGTAGCTGTTCTCAATCAGAGTGCAGGTTCCATCCGGTCTCTTCCAGTCCTCCATGTTGATCACATACTTGCCTTTCCGCTCCATCTTTACGATATCAAGGCCTTCTCCTGCCAGGTTGTAGCCAGGAACAAACCCAGCTGCATCACATTGTTGTGGAGTGCCAATTATCTTGGCTCCCAAGACTCCAGGACTGGACAGGAAGTGACACACCCAGGCCAGGATCAGGATTCTCCACAGCGCCTCCATCACTTAATGATTTAGCCACTTGCTATCAAAGGAGAGAGAGAAACTCATTAAAAATTTACTTATACATTAAAAAATAATAATATTTACAATCAGCCACTTTGAGTCCAAGGCAAAAAGTACTTTCATACATTATTGAAAACAGGGCAAACTCCAATTTTGAATAGCCTTATCTTACAACTCTCAACGTCAAACTAACCAAACTGTTAACTTAAAAAATATCATTAAAGTTCGGATTTGGGCAAAAGATCTCAGATTGCTTCTGCCTCAGCTGTAATTTTTTAAATCAACCATTCTGCTGCTGGTTTCACAGTGTACCCAAATCGATGATCAGCTGATGAAACTGATAACTGGTAGCAGCTTAGTTAATGTTTGCTTTGTGTAGGAGACATAACGCCTCAGCAATCTCCTTTATATGCTTATAAAATATCTTGGGGTATGGGTTTGATGATTGTATGCTAGAAATAACTAGTTTGTGTATTGTAACTTTGAATGTTGCAATAACCCAACACAATACATTTTTTGCTGTTATTTGGGCAAGATGATACTTTAGCTTCAAAGCTTGTTAATAATAAGTTTTTAAATGAAACAAAAAACATTTTCACAGTTTTTAGGTGAAAAGCAGTCTGCTCAATGTAAATGTCTTTAGGTTTTCTGCTAACATTAGGTTAGCTACAGTTAGCCATTATTCAGTGTCCTACTTGGCTGCATAAATCCACAGTATGTATTGTTATTTTATGCTTTAAAAGTTTATTTACATTTAGACTTCACCATTACAACTATGGGATAGGCTAGAAAACAGTTTTCTATCTGAAATGAGTTACAATATCAGCAATGACTCTTTATGAGGGAGCATGTCTCATGCTAAATTTACGCCATTACTAGCTGAATCCAAAAAGCAAACACATTTTTTCAAAAATCAAACCAAAAGCTGTAAATCTGACATGTAGCTGCCTCTTTCCATATGTTTGGAACAGTGCTTCACCAGAAGGAAAACTGGTCAAATTGATTTTTTGGGCTTTTAATAAACCTAAACAGCGTATTTCATCAAACATTTTCCCTTGATGCTCAAATACTCTGCTTCAGAGAATTTTCTGCCTAATCTAAAGCTCATGCTGACATGACATCACAGTGATCATGAGTGTACGTTTAAGTAGTTATGTTTTTCTTTGAAATATGTTGTATTTTGCTTGAATCAAATGTTCAAAAGTTCCTGGCAGGAACTTCAAGCGTTGATGCTCAAAAGCAATGCGTTATTGCTCACCTTTGCAGCCTACTACTGCTCCATCTCATTCTGTCTGCCATTTCACAACACAGCCTGTTCTTTACAGTGACTTACCTTATACTGTGTGGAGCTGCTGATTGAGTGCCTCATTCTCACATCCTCATGTGTCTTTAAATAGTAACAGAAACTGCAGTGGGAGGGTGCAGGGGGCGTCTGTATTATCTGTGATTGCTTGCATGTACACAGAAAGCATAATAATATACTAATTATTCAACTGTCAGCAGGCAGATGGAGTATCCTAAAGTTACCATTTGATATTTTCTGTTATGAATTTTCTTTCACTGGGTAAAATTTTGTCAGTCAACAGAACTGGATAGGTGTGCTTTAATCAATACAGTAATTGATTGATTGGGAATAGATGATTACCATCTGCAGTGTAACCTAAAGGGAAAGTATGGGGGTCCTCTTGTGGTTTTACAACAAAATACCATGAATGTCTTTGTCCATAGCCCATGTTCTGTGATCGGCTTCAAAACATAATTGTACACTACGTTGCTTTTGATGAAACGTGCATCAAACTGATGGCAAGCAATTAGGATTTTCACAACCACAAACCCAGAATTGACCACATTAATCGAGACATCTGAAACTGTTTCTCGTCCCCTCCTCTTCCGATGCGCGATAGAAATCAAGCACATCTCAAACGTCTGACCGTGTCTGGAGACATTCCCATTTGAATGCATCACATGCTGACCATGTCAGTCACCTATTATAAAGAGATATAAAACATAACTGTGCACCTTTATGGTCTCCATGAAATGCGCATCATTCAGATGGCATGCAATTATTTCAAGTTTTGAAGAGCCACAAACTCTGACCACATTAGTCAGGCCATCTAAAACTATGCCTCATTCTGCTCTGTTTATCTTGGTGTACATTAGAAATCAAGCACATCTCAAAACTCTGACCACATTCTGACAGCAGCAGACACCCCGCTTTAAATGCATCTCCTTTTGACTTTGCATTGAAATTGCAGCAGTGCTGCAACTGATTCTTGGGCTGTTCTGGTCCAATTAAATCATGGGACCTCAGGTAGTCTGGGGTGATAGGGGCTCATGCAGACGCCACCAGTGAGGGAGGCAGCAGAAGTTCCAGCCACCAGCAGATAGCAGAGGGCCTGTAGATATACAGCTAGACATGGGGCAGAGACATGCTTGTACCAAGATGGGTGTAGCTTCTGTTACTCCAAGAACCTACCTGTTCCATCTGTCTCTCACCTTAGGATACTGGTCATGGTCCAGGGCTGCCTTGATTGTTGAAAATATTAGGACATTATGGATTTGGAATTTGTGATTAGCATTTTTTAAAAAGCTGGGACAAAATATGGGACATACACAAATCAGAATGTTTTTTTAAATTCATTGTTAAAGTTGGTAAGGCTCCAGGCAGCTGGCTAGCAAACTTGTATCTCCCAACAAACAGTTTCTCATACGTTCATTGTGCATTTTGTTGAAGCGTTGTTTGGCAGAGTCACAGGGAGAAAGGTAAAGGAGGCTTCTTACTGTCTGTTTCACTCACTGTGCAGAAACAACACAAAATACAAACAGAACATCTGCATCATGTCATTAAAACATGCAATAACATGCAAGTGAATTTTTTAAAGAGGAAAATGCTGAAACATTCGTTGGAATAGCAATTTATTTGATTTGTATCTTTCCGCAACCCTCTTGTCAAGCAACATTATGTGATATATCCTGTCAAAAAACATCAAAATAAGTCATGTCATTACCATCATTTAGCTGATGCTTTTATCCAAAGCGACTTACAGTTGACTGGGCTAGCCAGGGGCCAATCCCCCCGGGAGCAATGTGGGGTTGCTTAGCAATGGTATTCTTGCTGTGGCTACAGTCTGCCCCACAAATGTCATGAATCAATTTGAAGCTCAAAATATTTTCAATCTGACCTGCAAGAATCAGCTTACTGATAAAAATTACTGGTGAATTATAAAGGGCTAACTCTTCCTCGACAATGATCAGGATAATCAGCATAACACCTTCAGAAACCTGCTGAAGGACTTTGTCCAGGGAAAAAAAAATAATGTGGAAAAGTATAGTACTACCATGACATAGTTTCCTCTATATGGAAGTTAGTGAAAATATAGTGGGTGCCTGAAAGCTTTCAAGTGCCTGGCAAAGACAAGTACTCCAGTATTCAATATCTGCAATTTTTAAAAAAACATGTTGGCCTCCCTCTCAGGAGATTTTTAGTGAATTAATTTGATAATTTGATTTTTATCAAATTATCACTCTTCCTGTTATTACTGCCAACCTAATGACTGCCATTGAGTTGGCGAGGTATGCAGATGTCTGCACAGAGCTTCACGTACACCCTCTGATGACGAAATTTACATCACGCGAACCCTAATGTACTCGTGCATGCAAAAAGTATCAGTACCAGTATACCTTACTTGTAGAAATTGCAGTGGACCTCATGGCTGGTGAAGCTGTACTTGTCCTCCTTTGACTTCTGCATGGCGTAGGAAGCCTCACGGGAATGGGTTCCTCCTAATGACGCTCCGACAGTGACACTGGGGCTGACAGGGAGCTCTAGGCCTACTTTCCAGTAGACACTAGAGGTGGAGTCATTGACCAAGGACTTGCTGGATTCGTATTTTCTGCTGGAGACCCTCATCTTGCATTTGGAGAGAGCTCTCCAGTCCACCACGGCCAGAGGAAGCTTCTGCAGAATCCCACCCAGGTAGCTGTTCTCAATCAGAGTGCAGGTGCCATTCGGTCTCTTCCAGTCCTCCATGTTGATCACATAGGCACCTTTCCGCTCCATCTTTACGATATAAAGGCCTTCTCCAGCCACGTTGTAGCCAGAGACAAATCGAGCTGCATCACATTGTTGCGGAGTGCCAGTTACCTTGGCTCCCAAAACTCCAGGACCAAACAGAAAATGACAGGCTAAGGCCAAGCTCATTATTTCCTTCAGCCCCTTCATCACTTACTGTACTTCTTGCTTTCAAAAGAGAGAAAGATAAAGTACTATTATATATTTTAACAAAAACACAATATTGAGAAGTAGATTTTAGAGAAACAAGAACAAATTTTGGAATGCATGTAACTGTACAATCTAAATCTAGTAAAGATAAAGGCTTAACTTGACTTACATGGTTGGAGACATTTAGAAGCTTAGTAATTAACTTTGCACAGTCCAACAAAGCATTAAAGCACTAAGGTAGGTGATGCTGATGTTTGGTTCCTCACATATGTAAGTGATTGCACAATGTATATTTTTCTTTTTATTCTTGATGATGCTTCATGTCAGAATGTCATTTTTCTGACCTAATATTCCATATTAAAGAAATACAAACCTAGAAATCCCAAGAAATGACCAAATACACTGAAATAAACCTCTCAATTACATATATGAACTATACTTGCTTAACCATGCAAAATTATATTTTTTAATGAAAATTGCTGGAAAATCTAAATGCTTTCCCTAAGTCTCACTCTCTCTTTGCGTCATCAAAATCGAAGGATTATTTCATGTTCCCTCTCAGATCATGTAATGATCATAAATGTACAAATGTACAATATATTGGGCAATTGGCTGAGGCCCCTCTAATGCTGACACCTGTGGATAAGCATTAAAAAAAACCTCTCTACCTTCCACCTGGGAGAGTGGAAAAAGTACACCAACCACTTCAAACTCCATTGCCACAAGGCACAACTGAGAGAATAACATCTCTTTATGGCATTTTGAAGTTACCCAGGTTAGTGGTGACTTGGCCAGGAAAGCCTATGAGCAAAGCATTTCAGCAATCCAGATGGCTAGTTATAAACGCATGTAGCAACTTTTAAGTATCTTCGAGGGAAAGGAAGGGCTTGACTTCAACCCTAAATGGCAGTAATCCTTAAAGAGTAAATAGCAGTTTTGATCACTTTTTGGATATGTGCATCAAAGTCCATGCATATATAAAATAAAACACCCAAGTTTGTCACTGGGAAGACACATTTAGACACATACTTTTATGATGAGATGACAATTTCCCTCGTAGTCTTATTGCAAAGGTTATCGCCTCCAGTTTATTTTAGTTTAATTGTTAAAAAAAAAAAAAAAAAAAAAAAACTATGAGCCATCCACATGTTAATGTTTGAAATTTGTAGTGTCAACAGGACAAAGATAATTAGGTAGGACAAACATTTATAACTAGGCATCATCCACAATACAGTTTAAAATTTTGCAGGAGCATGTATAGACTAAATAGGATGGGTACTAGGAGTGAGCCTTAGGGCACACCACATGTAATACTATCCTTTGTGAGAAATACTCCAGGTAGACCTAATATTTATCACCCAACAGATACATTCTGAACCAATTTAGAGCTGTGCACAGAAGACCAACCCATTTATCCACCCTGAAAAGAAGGACTGCATGGCCAACCGTGTCAAATGTATCACTAAGGTCTGGAGGTACCAGGGCAGAATTTGACTTTAGACCAGATTTGAGAAATTAGTATTATTGATATTGCAGGCATGTGACCGAGGGCTCTGACGCCACTTAATGCTCACTTTTAATGCCCTGTCTGTGGTAACTAGCTCACTGTGAGTGCACGCACAGTTGCGTTTGTATATTCTCCGGTTCATACGCTCATACACGAACATTCTGAATTCGTTTTAACCTCTCTATTCAGTACCAACCTTGCAAGCACACAAACATACACATTTGATTATTGTTTTGAGTCTTTTATTTTACAAAACTGGTGATTGTTTCTGTGTTTGTTGTAGCGCTCTGTGTTTCCTCTGTTCGCGTCGATGTTGGTTGCCGTGGTAGTGCTTCTGAGTACTACGGAGGATAGAAGGGACTAAACCATGCGTTTAGCTGGGCATGCTTATGAAGTACCTGTCCCAACATTGCGGGTACGTTTCAGGGCGGTATGGGGACACCACCATTTTAAAGAAATTGTTTGCAATATTTTATGCGGTATATTGGGGATTTGTATAGGATTTGCAAAACTATCAGTGCAGAAGGACGATGAAATGATAATACATTATATTGAAATGTATGTATGTTATTATGAATTATGATACATGTTAATTACTCTTTTTTTTTGTGCAAGGTTGGTACAAGCTGTATGGGTGGGGCTACCCCTATAAGCTGGCCCAAAGGGAAGGTTTGTTGTTGTAGAGAGTTGTGAAAAAAAAACTTGAAAGGAGTGAAGTGAGTGTGAGAGTGAGTGTGAGTGAGTGTGAGTGTGAGTGTGAGTGTGAGAGTGAGTGTGTGCGTGCGTGCGTGCGTGTGTGTTGTATATATATATATATCTGTTTGTGTGTATATATATTTTTTGTATATATAAATTTCTCACCATTTTCACGTCTTGCTCTTGGCACTGTAAATAAAATCTTTTGCACTTACGTGCTGTTGTGGCAGAGCCATCAATTTTTTCCAATTTCTACCAAGCAAAGGAGAACCCATAAGCACCTGCTTCACAAGGCATCAAGGTTGTTCTTTTTAATTGCATTCAGCAAGCAGTGATTGTAAATAAACAGTTATTCTGCAAAAAAAAAGATTCTTCAAAAGTGAGACAGGAGTTGTTTTGGCATGAACACCATTTCATTTAGTGGATCAACCTCCGAACATTTCATCTGGCACAAAAAATGTTTAGCACTCCAAGGACGTCCATAAACTACATCCTGCTCCATATATAAGATCAGCATCCCCTTCAATAATTAAAAAAAAAAATTCCCCATAAAGATGTATAAAAACCTAATAAAAGTAATTTTACAGTACACCAAGCTTTCTGCTTCTAAAATAGGCTGTTACACTGGTGTCATTGGGGTACAAAGAATTAAAACTGGTCCATCACAGTTTCAAGAAGCAGGAAGACCCAAATGTTGGAGAGGCAAGTAGCTTGTGAAGAAAGCTCTTCATTGTTTTATTATCATTTCAGTGCTTATTCTTTTGTTTTTTTATTGGTTGTTTATTGTTGGATTGCCACTACAGTAAGCATTTCAGTATGAATACGAAGTTTTATGCTTCAAGTTGTTTTGTAGCAGGGAGGGTGCAACAAAGTTCACAACCACAGTGACCACAAGGCTTGCTTCATGCTTTCTGGTCAAACTGAACAGCAACTGCTCCATAGTAAGTTAAAGATGTGAAGCAATCATGGAGCCTGCCATTGTAAGATGTCACCCTGGCTTGTAGGTTAAGAGGCCAAAAGCCCCCCTGAAAAAAAAATGATAATGAACATTTAACATTTTGCAAAGTAACTGGATACATAGTTTTCATAAAAAGCATGAAAACTCCAGGAAGAGCAACTAAGTTCATACCACCCTCATAGCATATGAGTCTGTCTCCTGTTTTAACTTCATCGAATGCATTTAAATTATTGACTTATTTACTCAAGCACTATCTAAAGAAGGACTGTCCTTCTCATCCCAGACTCAGAGTGACTTGTACTCCTGGCCCCTGATTCTCCCTGTAGAATTACCACAGGCCTCCACTTGTGCTAAGATTTAGCTCATTTTCAGTCAGTTCATTACATGAAAAGTTGGCTATGCTGTTGTCATATCTTCTTCAGTTCATGAATGTGCAAATACCTGGTTGGCAGGAGAGGTCAAGAGAGAATGATGAGATGGACTACTTCACCAAGCATATTTCTTTTTTTCCCCAGCAAGGCTGAGCCCAGAACTGTGAGTCACAGTTCTGGGCTCAGGAACCTGTGACTCACAGTTCTGTGGTCTCCAACCACAGCTGATAAGAGAAATTCAGCTGTGTATGTGCCTTTGCACCAAGTGTCACAGTTTTGTGTACAATATCATATTCAACTGTGACAATAATTTTACGGTATTGCATTTTCAGGAATATTTTTTAGTACTTTTGAATATTGTTGATGCACAAGTTTAAATTTGGGTATATTTATGTCAAAATTCAGATTTGAAATTCTGATTGGACAAATATAATTATCTTTACAACCAAATAAAAATATGTTGATCATCTTGATCAGGAACTAAAGGACCAGTAGTGTCTCTATCAGGCCCAAAACTTGTAAAAACTTCACCAGTACCCTGTCCTGGAGGGGCTGAACTATACTTAATTCTTTTAGTCTGTTGATAGTGAGGATTATTGCAATTATTTCCAAGTTGTTGCAACAACTGCTACAAAGTTTGCCAATTCCCCACTAGATGGGAAGTTGAGTTATATATTTTACATCAGCTAATAGTAGTCTGTTCAAACAAATATTAATTTTTTAGGGTAAATTTCCTCATCAAAACTGGCCTCAGTCCTATTTGATATGCTTGTTTACACATAAAACACTTAGCAAAGCAATTATTTTAGGGTTGTTTTACAACCACAAAACCAAACACCACACTAATCCTGACACTATGCTTCACTCAGTGCACGGCAGAAAGCAAGCTTTACACCAAACGAGAAGCTGTACAGCAGCAACTTTTACTCAAACTCGAAGATTTACATTTTCTCTGCATTGCAGTCATATAATGCATAAGACTAAGATGCAAAGAGAGCAAAACATGTACATATTAAATCAATCCTCATATTGTGTTTGGGGTCCAAGAGACTTTATCAAGTACAGGCAATGCAAGACGAGTGCATTGAAAAACAAAACATGACTTTGAGAGAGAAACAGGATGGTTTGACAAACCATTTTCATGTACTAGAAAGTAAAACTATTTAAAGCATTGTATCCCCAGTATCTGCATTGCATATAAACACGCAACAAATGAAGAATTGCAGACTACTGTCCTAATGTTCTAGAAAGACAGATGCATATAGTAAGGTCACGGGTCCCGCCACAGTGCCACCACCACTCCTTCCTCTTCCTGTGCCCTGTTTTTCTCAGCGGAGACAAAATGTCTGCAAGAGAACAAATTATGGCCCTATTTCTCAGAGACTTATACGTGCTGGAGACAAACACGTGGGATTACATTGTTAGTGGCAGATTGAGATATTATCAAACCAAAAAAGTCTGAGCTACAATTATCTGTCAATGAACATTTTTTCAACGATCAAAATGTTTTACTTTTTGCAACACACAGTGATCGGTTGGATTATTGGAAGCATGTGGTAGCTCCACCCATATTTCTGCCATGATATCTCCCTCTCCCATCTCTAGATGGTAACATTTCTAGTTAATGTTTGGATGCCAAACAACAACAACTGAACATGTTATATTTATTTATCAGCTACCTTCTCAAGATCGACTTCCTATTTGCAAAGTGCAAGAGCAAGCACAGTGCTGACAATAATTCACCACAAAATTAAAAAAAAAAGCCATGCACAACCAATCCGAAATCAACTGCGGCCTACTATAGTAATACCCTGTTAAAACAGTTACATAGGAGATGAAAAATTTTGCAAAAGAGTAATGGGTTAAACAGTGACTGGACCTGAACATTCCAGAACAGATAGATATTACATCCATATTTATCTTTCAGATATACAAGGAGGAGGACAAATTAATGGAAACAACTGACAATAAATTGATACCCAGTAGCTAATGAGGGCCATTACCAGGATCACTCAGCTACCAGGGCCTCACTTTGCCCTCAGATCAGCTTCATTTCTTCTCTGACTGCTGTTACACAAGGTCTGAACTGTGTGCATGTGGTGTGGTGGGATTTTGGACCATTCTTCAAGAAGGAAATCCTCCAGTGTGCTGAGAGATGAATGCGGTTTAAACCTACTTCACACCTAGTGCCGGAACACTTCCCTTAAAGGTTCGGTTAGACTAATTTAGATCGGCTGATTGGATTGGAGGCCAGATAAAGCTCTAGACATCAACCTGATTTTCATGAAACCACTCTTGGACTTGTTCTGCAGTGTGACCAGGGGGTATATTAACTTGAAATATTGGGACATCACGAGGGATCAGTCATTTGTAAAATGGTTTCAAATCCCATAGGTGATTATACGATCCCCATATGTTATATTTGGTTTCCTATGGATATTATATGGTAGTAAATCGAGCTATGTGAAGTACCCCAAAATATTTGGGGTCTGACTTCATGTGTGGAAAAATGTTGCTCCATACAGATATAAATGGAACATGTGCACTGCAAATATATTCGGAATGCTTCTAATTCACAAACATAAAGACCAAGACATCCACACCAGCATGTTCTTACCTAGTGAAATCTGCAAGACTTGGCTATGTACAGTACAGCCTTGGATGTCATGCTATAAACCTTTCAATCTTTCAGTTGGTCTACCTAGCCTACCAAATCAAAATGTACATGTGATGTCCCTATTTAAAAATACTATGGAATTAAAAATAGTGTAAATCAAGCTACAGTCATCATGAACATATCGTATTAGGTGAGCCTGTCACAATACAAAGCTTCATTGTATCCTTTGATATGGCTGCTCTCTATCCAGTCCAGTTTGCAGGATGTTACATCTGTATAGTTTTGCCTGTTTTATGTTTCTCCTCCCCCTCCCCTTTTTCTGAGTGTGAGAGTTATTTCCAGGCTGTCAGTTAGTCAGCTCCGCCTGTTTCGCTGGGATTGGCTATTGGATTTAGAGCGAAGATTTTGAAGGCAGACTTCAAGTGAGGAAGAGGTCGTGGCTGTTGGGGGTGGAGGCTCGTTTCTATCAGTTGTGCTCTGACGAGAGACAATGTGGGCCTTTGTTCACTGCTGAGTGACTAATTTTGCCAGCTTGCCCAGAGCTTTTGTGTTTACTTGGTTAAACTCTCTGTCTTGTTTATTATTATTGTTTTTTATGTTTCATAAAATCCCTTTAAACTTTATTGCATTTTTACGTTTTGCTGGCTGAGCGGCTCTGGTTTAGCCTATTTATTTTGTTTGCGTCCCTGACCCTAGACAGGGATGTAATAAATTTGAAGCTGGTCCAGGATTTGAACCCGGGACCTCTTTATAACAAGAAAAACACATTTGCACATTTAATTATACATATGTGAAAAGTGTAAACATGTTTGGATGTGCTGGTTCTAAGTCATAATTACATTACATTACATTACATTACATTAAAGGCATTCGTTAGATGCTCTTATCCAGAGCGACTTACAAGGTAAGGTGCATATGAATGGTACAAAAAGTGCAAACAAAAAAATAAATTAGTCATATGATACAAGTGTGAGAGCAATGGGGAATGTGTCAGTGATGTATGTGATGAAATGACAGAAAAATATTGAGTATGGAAATAGTGAGATACCCAATAAACCTAAAACTCCCGCCCACAGTGTCCCTTGATGAGTATTTAAAGACGCACACTGCTTACCGGATCATACTGAGGGAAAACTACATGTTTGCAACAACTCCACAGAACCTGAGGTAAGTGACTTCAAAGAGCAAGCTGTGATATTGAATGAAAAACAAAATTATGTGATCCATGATAAGTCAAAATTGCTACTGCCTAACACAAGCATTCCTGTGAGCATTGTCTGAAATTAACCATGAGAAGAAAGTCTATTGATAGCGCTTAAATTTTAGCAATCATTTAAAATCTCCCACATCTTTGTAATTCCTTGCTATCTCAGGAACCATTTAACAAATGTTGCTATCTTAGGACCCAAAGCCTCACGATAAATTGCATAGGCGAGGGGTAGAATGTCATCTCAGAGTAATGTGGTAAATTGCATAGAGACCCACTAAAATGCAACCTGAGAGATCACATGTGCGATTTTACCAAGGTTGGGGAATGGTCTGAAATGAGCTCCATTTAAGCCTACAGAAGTCTCTCTTGAGTGAAGCAGGGAATTTCCATTTGATCGTCAGCTTTCAGCAGTAGTCCTCATGCCTGGTCTTAGAGATCCACAATGTATACTGGTTTTGTTGTTACTTAATGAACAATCAAAACAACTGATTACACAGTTAACTCACTTCACCTGGTTTCTCGGGCCTGAATCCACTGTGGAAGCTAAGGTGAAAACCAAAACCAGCACTCACCTCTACTCCCCGGGACCTGCATCGAGGAGCACAGAGTCAGAGCAATAGTTAGTTAGTGCATATAAATAATGCAAGTAAATGGTTACTGCTACAAACATGCACAAAAAACCCCTAATGAATTGTGTAAAAACTTCAGAGAATAGAAAAAAAATAGAAAAAATGCTAAAATTACAAATATATAAGATACAAATATAAAGATGTGTAGTTTTGTGATATTTTTACACCTTTTGAATCATAAAATAATTCAACTCAAAATGATGAATACTACTTCTTAATACTAAAAAAATAAATAATTGATAAGATAGTTAAATTAGTTAGTTATTAGATAGTGAAAGCAAACTTTTTCATCTGTCTAGTTTGTGCAAATTTGTTCAGTATCTCAGCTTTAAGTAAAATTGTGAAATACATAAAATATTCCTCTAATTCTGCTGAAAAATAAGTCTGTGATACTTGCTAGCTGACATTGTAAAACAGATTAATTACGTCAGTACCAGTACAATCAGAAGTTTTAATACTAACCTGGTTCAGGAAACTGGTTAGCTTTGTTTGGAAACCAGAATTAAACTACCTCTGATATAATTGACAAATTTGGTAAACCTTGAACCTACCTAACATGAATGTCGTTAGCTGGTTAGCACTAACAACAGCAAATCCACTTTCAAAACGGTTGTATGTCACATGTGATGAGTCAAAACAAATTGGTTAAGTTTTATCAAATGTGCAATTAGCGTGTTAGACAGTATGTGAGCTACTCTTTTGTAAGTATTGTTATAGCCTGCCTCGTTTAGATGTCATGTGTTTAAATCTAATGTTTCTGTAGTATTTTCTTTTTTTCCCTTTCATTTTCAGTTCTTTGTGGGGGAGTGTTATCTGTAACTCATGGAGGGCCTGTGGCACCTTCTCATCCTGGGCTTAGCGTGTCACTTCCTGTCCTGCTCTGGCATCTTGGGAGCCAAGATAATCGGCACCCCACAACAATGCAGGAGAGCTCGGTTTGTCCCTGGCCACAACCTGGCAGGTGAAGGCTTCGATATTGTGAAAATGCAGCAGAAAAACGCCTACGTTATCAACATGCAGATCTGGAAGAGACCAAATGGCACATGCACTCTGATTAGGAACAGCTACCTGGGTGGGATTCTACAGAAGCTTCCTCTGGCCGCAGTGAACTGGAGAGCTCTCTCCAAATGCAAGATGAGTGTCTCCAGCAAAATATATGAGTCCAGTGAGTCCTTGGTCAACGACTCCACCTCTAGTGTCTCAAACAACTGGAAAATTGGGCTGAGCTTCCCAGTCAAACCTGGTGTGAGTGTGGGAGTGGCTTTTGGGGGGACCCATTCCCGTGAGGCTTCCTACGCCATGCGAAAGTCAAGGAAGGACAAGTACAGCTTCACCAGCCATGAGGTCCACTGCAGCTTCTACAGGTGAGGCAAAATTTGACACGAAATGAAATGCATTCTGTTTTGTTACAACACAACAACTGAAGCATGAATGTTCCAGGAACAAAAATGCATGAGGACCTTGTTTATTTTCATTGTCTGTGTGCCTGTGGTCTTGCTGGAATGTACCTTTTATGCTGCTGTATACCAAACCACGTTAAGAGTTGAAAAAATAGTAAATAGTAAAATCCACTGGAAACATCTCTGCAGGATTCTAGTTTAGCAACATACTATCAAATGAGAATTTGCATTGCATCATTAATATTCCAGTAGCTGGGGCTTGTTGATAAATGATAATACTCATGATTTTACTTGGGTTCCAGTTCTATATTGCATTTGTAAGACAGACCCATTGAATAAGAAACGTAAGGCAAGACCCTTTGATATCCAGGACCTTCCTTGCAAGTTCTTTCTCCTGGTACATTTAATTTTTAATATTGAATATTACAGTATTGAAGAATTTTTGTGATTACAGAATTTTCCCATTTGTCTTCTAGGTACAGAGTGGCTGCCAGTGTACCTCTTCACAGAGAATTTAGAGTATCCACAATGAAGCTGCCAAAATATTACAACTATAGGACCAAAGCAGCGTATCAGGATCTGATAGATACATATGGCACTCATTACATCAGAAAAGTCGAACTAGGGGGGAAAATGAAGAGCGTTACGGCTATTCGTACCTGCAAAGCTACGATGAGTGGGTTGACGGACACGGCTGTTAAGGACTGCCTGGATGTGGAGGCCTCTGCAACGTTTGGGTATTCTGCATCACTGAGGGCGGAGTACCATCGCTGCCAGGCACTGAAGAGGAAACTGGGAACCAGCTCAAGCTTCAGCAGCATGTTCAGAGAACGTCAGAATCAGATGGTGGGAGGCAAGATCAACAGGCCTGACCTACTCTTTTCCGGCGGGTCCAATCGTTACGCATACCATGAGTGGCTGAAGTCATTGAAGACCATACCCAGTGTGGTGTCCTACTCTCTGAGACCGCTCCACTGGCTGATCAGACACAATAATCCAGTGAGGGCAGGGCTGAAGAAAGCAATTGAGGAGTACATCGGAAAGAACGCCCTGGTGCAGAGATGCTCTGGATCTTGTCGGATCGGGAGGAGGACGAGTGCAAGGGACAGCTGTGCCTGCGTGTGCTACAGCAATGCAAATATCAGGTCAAACTGCTGCCCTGCCGGAGTTGGACTAGCAACACTGACAGTCTATGGCCTCAAAGGGAGGAAATTATACGGAGACAGATTTACCCAAACGGATGGCTCAGTTCGGGTTTCCTATGGCTCACAGATCAAACGTACCGAAGTGATTAATAACAATGATAATCCAAACTGGCCTGAGACCTTCTATTTTGGTCCCGTCAAGTTAACCATGGGCACTCGAATCTATTTTGAGGTATACGACGCGGACAGTAGGTGGAACAGTGATCTACTCGGGACATGCTCTTTCAGGCCTCGACGAGGAACCGTTAGTGACACATGCATGTTCAAATATGGCACCTTCTTCTTCTCTTATCGGGTGACCTGTGCTCCCAGCCTGGGTGGCCAGTACTGTCAGCACTATATCCCTTCTCCCATGAGCGCCTCCCTGGCCAAGAAGTTCCACTCCAGAAACGGCTTCCTTGCTGGGGAACGCTGGAAGGAGCTGCTGGACAGGAATCGCTCTGTGAGTTTTGACCACGGCTTCAACCTTGAGGGGCACAGTGGTGAATAGGAGACATGGGGCATCAGATGTAGGTAATTGCTTTGCAGTGCAGCTTCTCATAGACCAGGCCAATGTGGTGGTTCCCTTACCATAGAGCCAAAAAATAACCCCTGATACAAAAGAGTATCCTGAGGCAGAATGTTACTAGAAGATCATCAGAAAAAGGAATGTGAAGGAATGAAGACAATAAAAAAATACAATACGCATTAACATTTAAGGTTGAAGTAATATTTGGTGGTTAAAACTTACAATAATGGTACATTATGTAAGAGAATATTGTTCAATATGAAGGCCAATTATTGATTTATTCATCCAATGTACTTTAACTAGGATATCCAAAAATAAATGAACAAATTATGTGTAAACATGATAGTTCCTCAGTTCACAGGTATATCATGAAGCCCTTGCTCAACTAATTTCATCAACAGCAAAAGAAAAATCTCTAAATGTCTTTGTGTTTATGAAGGGTGTGTATCTTAATACTCCATATCCAAGTCATATCAAAACATTTATCATAATGGATAAATGTGGATGGATGGATAAGTCATTATTTTGAGAGTTGTCATATAATTTTAGGTAACATGATTTAAGAGGTGTAATCTCTTGTTAGGTGTTTTATTTGGAAATAGTAATATGCACCATGTGTAAGCACTTACTGACAAGAACAGCTTAGTCTGGGACTTGTAGCTGGGACTTCATAATATACCTGCTAACTAAAATGAAACATAATCTATATTAATAATTAATGTATTTGTTCATACTTTTCTGAATATGCATACAATTAACAAATGCCGAGTAAAACTTAGAGGCCACCTTTTAATTAATGTGTCCTACTGTATTAAATAATGTTCCTTTGTGCACCCGTATTTTAAAGTGTAACATTCATTTTGTGAAGTGTGTAGATTATCTGAATATGTTCATTTTCACCAAAGGCACATTCGTTAATGTAATAGTCTCAGATGTTTCCTCTCTCAAGCGTATTACAGCTGTAACCAAAAGGAATGAAGATTTAGCTTTTTGCTTGGCGTTTTCAAATAAAGCATTGACAAAGACAAAAAATGATTGTCATTCTTTTCACATGGTTCATACTTGTGTTGCACACAGTTGTTGAGCAGTTGAGCTGCATCTTTCAGTCGTAAAAACACTACTGATGGGGAAACTGATCATCCACTCAGACAAAATATGACCAGAGAATGGCATATAGCACTGGCATACTGTGGACTAAAACGGAACATAAAAAAAAGTCTTCCATTTGTTGACAGACTACGCTCAAAAATTTGCGTTGCCTCAGTGAAGCCTTTAGTGAGGCCATTGCTGCACAGGTTCATGCTGGTTATCCAGGATGAGGGTGGGAGCAGGAGCTGAAAGCCGTCCAAAGGGAGGAGCAGAGGAGCTTACTCTTCCTTATACCTCTCCCAGCACCACAAGGACTATTTTGGAGAGAATTTCAGAAAACCCAGTCAGTGCATAATATTTTATAAGTTTAACTGGGACAAATCAATGAACACTTGCAGATAACAGTACATAATGACCTGTCAAGTTCTACTAAGCTCCACTTCCTGACGGCAACAGTGTCTGCAGGTAATTACTCCAGCCATACTCTACACCACCTGATTTCACTACCTACTTTACCTCGTTAGTCTAGGTCGGAGGTGAGCTAATTAGTGAAATCATGTTGTGCAATTTCAGGTTCTCTCAAAATCATTGCTTAGAAGGCAAGACAACAACTGAGAGCGACATGAGTCTTGGCTGAATATTTGCTTGCCACATGCAGTACTAAAATGATTCACTAGAGGAAGTTGCAGTACCATTTAAAACATCCTTACTCAAAGAAACAATACACAAAAGCTTGTACATGTACATAAAAAAATATATATTTTTTTATCCTCATGAATAAATTAAAATAATTTCTGACACAGATAGTAGATCAGTGGTCAAATTAATGTTCTTAAGTGTATAAGCAATTCCCTGATTTTGAGGCTGCTTTTTACACCAGGGATGAGCACGCTGTCCTGAAGAACTGTTCTGTATGCGGATCTTTTTCCATCAGTCACCCTGGATCAGTGTGTTCTGTTCATTCTGAAATAGAACTGTATATGCTCTATAGGACATCTTGTTCATTACATTGGGTCCAGGCAGAGTTAGTTTGTCCTTTTATATTTTCACTCATACTCAGTAAACTCTTCTCTGCAGTCTGGACTGAGCCTTCAGCCAGTCCAGTTTGGCGGCCTGTTGAAGTCGAATCAGCAGCATCGTCACAAAGCAGCAGCATCTCCATTAAAAGGTTGAGGCAGAGTTAGCACGTGCTGGGCCTGAACAAAATTTTTTCAACATTTTGCAAAGTAACTGGATACATAGTTTTCATAAAACGCATGAAAACTCCAGGAAGAGCAACTAAGTTCATACCACCCTCATAGCATATGAGTCTGTCTCCTGTTTTAACTTCATCGAATGCATTTAAATTATTGACTAATTTACTCAAGCACTATCTAAAGAAGGAATATCCTTCTCATCCCAGACTCAGAGTGACTTGTACTCCTGGCCCCTGATTCTCCCTGTAGAATTACCACAGGCCTCCACTTGTGCTAAGATTTAGCTCATTTTCAGTCAGTTCTTTACATGAAAAGTTGGCTATGCTGTTGTCATATCTTCTTCAGTTCATGAATATGCAAATACCTGGTTGGCAGGAGAGGTCAAGAGAGAATGATGAGATGGACTACTTCACCAAGCATACTTCTTTTTTTCCCCAGCAAGGCTGAGCCCAGAACTGTGACTCACAGTTCTGGGTCTCCAACCACAGCTGATAAGAGAAATTCAGCTGTGTATGTGCCTTTGCACCAAGTGTCACAGTTTTGTGTACAATATCATACTCAACTGTGACAATAATTTTATGGTATTGCATTTTCAGTAATATTTGTAATACTTGTAATAAATATTGTTGATGCACAAGTTTAAATTTTGGTATATTTATGCCAAAATTCAGATGTGAAATTCTGATTGGACAAATGTAATTATCTTTACAACCAAATAAAAATATGTTGATCGTCCTGATCAGGAACTAAAGGACCAGTAGTGTCTCTATCAGGCCCAAAACTTGTTTAAACTTCACCAGTACCCTGTCCTGGAGGGACTGAACTATACTTAATTCTTTTAGTCTATTGATAGTGAGGATTATTGAAATTATTTCAATGTTGCTTCAAAGTTTTCCAATTCCCCACTAGATGGGAAGTTGAGTTATATATTTTAACATCAGCTAATAGTAGTCTGTTATGTTCAGACAAATATAAATTTTTAGGGTAAATTTCCTCATCAAAACTGGCCTCAGTTCTGTTTGATATATGTGTTTTCACATAAAAAACTTAGCAAGGCAATTATTTTAGGGTTGTTTTACAACCAAAAAACCAAACACCACACTAATCCTGACACTATGCCTCACCCAGTGCACAGCAGAAAGCAAGCTTTACACCAAACAAGAAGCTGTACAGCAGCAACTTTTACTCAAATGAAGATTTACATTTTCTCTGCATTGCAGTCATTTCATGCATAAGACTAAGATGCAAAAAGTGTAAAACATGTACATATTAAATTAATCCTCATGTTCTGTTTGGGGTCCAAGAGACTTTATCAAGTACAGGCAATGCAAGATGAGTGCATTGAAAAACAAAACATGACTTTGAGAGAGAGACAGGATGGTATGACAAACCATTTTCATGTACTAGAAAGTAAAACTATTTAAAGCATTGTATCCCCAGTATCTGCATTGCATATAAACACGCAACAAATGAAGAATTGCAGACTACTGTCCTAATGTTCTAGAAAGACAGATGCATATAGTAAGGTCACGGGTCCCGCCACAGTGCCACCACCACTCCTTCCTCTTCCTGTGCCCTGTTTTTCTCAGCGGAGACAAAATGTCTGCAAGAGAACAAATTATGGCCCTATTTCTCAGAGACTTATACGTGCTGGAGACAAACACGTGGGATTACATTGTTAATGGCAGATTGAGATATTATCAAACCAAAAAAGTCTGAGCTACAATTATCTGTCAATGAACATTTTTTCAACGATCAAAATGTTTTACTTTTTGCAACACACAGTGATCGGTTGGATTATTGGAAGCATGTGGTAGCTCCACCCATATTTCTGCCATGATATCTCCCTCTCCCATCTCTAGATGGTAACATTTCTAGTTAATGTTTGGATGCCAAACAACAACAACTGAACATGTTATATTTATTTATCAGCTACCTTCTCAAGATTGACTTCCTATTCGCAAAGTGCAAGAGCAAGCACAGTGCTGACAATAATTCACCACAAAATTTTAAAAAAGCCATGCACAACCAATCCGAAATCAACTGCGGCCTACTATAGTAATACCCTGTTAAAACAGTTACATAGGAGATGAAAAATTTTGCAAAAGAGTAATGGGTTAAACAGTGACTGGACCTGAACATTCCAGAACAGATAGATATTACATCCATATTTATCTTTCAGATATACAAGGAGGAGGACAAATTAATGGAAACAACTGACAATAAATTGATACCCAGTAGCTAATGAGGGCCATTACCAGGATCACTCAGCTACCAGGGCCTCACTTTGCCCTCAGATCAGCTTCATTTCTTCTCTGACTGCTGTTACACAAGGTCTGAACTGTGTGCATGTGGTGTGGTGGGATTTTGGACCATTCTTCAAGAAGGAAATCCTCCAGTGTGCTGAGAGATGAATGCGGTTTAAACCTACTTCACACCTAGTGCCGGAACACTTCCCTTAAAGGTTCGGTTAGACTAATTTAGATCGGCTGATTGGATTGGAGGCCAGATAAAGCTCTAGACATCAACCTGATTTTCATGAAACCACTCTTGGACTTGTTCTGCAGTGTGACCAGGGGGTATATTAACTTGAAATATTGGGACATCACGAGGGATCAGTCATTTGTAAAATGGTTTCAAATCCCATAGGTGATTATACGATCCCCATATGTTATATTTGGTTTCCTATGGATATTATATGGTAGTAAATCGAGCTATGTGAAGTACCCCAAAATATTTGGGGTCTGACTTCATGTGTGGAAAAATGTTGCTCCATACAGATATAAATGGAACATGTGCACTGCAAATATATTCGGAATGCTTCTAATTCACAAACATAAAGACCAAGACATCCACACCAGCATGTTCTTACCTAGTGAAATCTGCAAGACTTGGCTATGTACAGTACAGCCTTGGATGTCATGCTATAAACCTTTCAATCTTTCAGTTGGTCTACCTAGCCTACCAAATCAAAATGTACATGTGATGTCCCTATTTAAAAATACTATGGAATTAAAAATAGTGTAAATCAAGCTACAGTCATCATGAACATATCGTATTAGGTGAGCCTGTCACAATACAAAGCTTCATTGTATCCTTTGATATGGCTGCTCTCTATCCAGTCCAGTTTGCAGGATGTTACATCTGTATAGTTTTGCCTGTTTTATGTTTCTCCTCCCCCTCCCCTTTTTCTGAGTGTGAGAGTTATTTCCAGGCTGTCAGTTAGTCAGCTCCGCCTGTTTCGCTGGGATTGGCTATTGGATTTAGAGCGAAGATTTTGAAGGCAGACTTCAAGTGAGGAAGAGGTCGTGGCTGTTGGGGGTGGAGGCTCGTTTCTATCAGTTGTGCTCTGACGAGAGACAATGTGGGCCTTTGTTCACTGCTGAGTGACTAATTTTGCCAGCTTGCCCAGAGCTTTTGTGTTTACTTGGTTAAACTCTCTGTCTTGTTTATTATTATTGTTTTTTATGTTTCATAAAATCCCTTTAAACTTTATTGCATTTTTACGTTTTGCTGGCTGAGCGGCTCTGGTTTAGCCTATTTATTTTGTTTGCGTCCCTGACCCTAGACAGGGATGTAATAAATTTGAAGCTGGTCCAGGATTTGAACCCGGGACCTCTTTATAACAAGAAAAACACATTTGCACATTTAATTATACATATGTGAAAAGTGTAAACATGTTTGGATGTGCTGGTTCTAAGTCATAATTACATTACATTACATTACATTAAAGGCATTCGTTAGATGCTCTTATCCAGAGCGACTTACAAGGTAAGGTGCATATGAATGGTACAAAAAGTGCAAACAAAAAAATAAATTAGTCATATGATACAAGTGTGAGAGCAATGGGGAATGTGTCAGTGATGTATGTGATGAAATGACAGAAAAATATTGAGTATGGAAATAGTGAGATACCCAATAAACCTAAAACTCCCGCCCACAGTGTCCCTTGATGAGTATTTAAAGACGCACACTGCTCACTGGATCAAACTGAGGGAAAACTACATGTTTGCAACAACTCCACAGAACCTGAGGTAAGTGACTTCAAAGAGCAAGCTGTGATATTGAATGAAAAACAAAATTATGTGATCCATGATAAGTCAAAATTGCTACTGCCTAACACAAGCATTCCTGTGAGCATTGTCTGAAATTAACCATGAGAAGAAAGTCTATTGATAGCGCTTAAATTTTAGCAATCATTTAAAATCTCCCACATCTTTGTAATTCCTTGCTATCTCAGGAACCATTTAACAAATGTTGCTATCTTAGGACCCAAAGCCTCACGATAAATTGCATAGGCGAGGGGTAGAATGTCATCTCAGAGTAATGTGGTAAATTGCATAGAGACCCACTAAAATGCAACCTGAGAGATCACATGTGCGATTTTACCAAGGTTGGGGAATGGTCTGAAATGAGCTCCATTTAAGCCTACAGAAGTCTCTCTTGAGTGAAGCAGGGAATTTCCATTTGATCGTCAGCTTTCAGCAGTAGTCCTCATGCCTGGTCTTAGAGATCCACAATGTATACTGGTTTTGTTGTTACTTAATGAACAATCAAAACAACTGATTACACAGTTAACTCACTTCACCTGGTTTCTCGGGCCTGAATCCACTGTGGAAGCTAAGGTGAAAACCAAAACCAGCACTCACCACTACTCCCCGGGACCTGCATCGAGGAGCACAGAGTCAGAGCAATAGTTAGTTAGTGCATATAAATAATGCAAGTAAATGGTTACTGCTACAAACATGCACAAAAAAACCCTAATGAATTGTGTAAAAACTTCAGAGAATAGAAAAAATAGAAAAAATGCTAAAATTACAAATATATAAGATACAAATATAAAGATGTGTAGTTTTGTGATATTTTTACACCTTTTGAATCATAAAATAATTCAACTCAAAATGATGAATACTACTTCTTAATACTAAAAAAATAAATAATTGATAAGATAGTTAAATTAGTTAGTTATTAGATAGTGAAAGCAAACTTTTTCATCTGTCTAGTTTGTGCAAATTTGTTCAGTATCTCAGCTTTAAGTAAAATTGTGAAATACATAAAATATTCCTCTAATTCTGCTGAAAAATAAGTCTGTGATACTTGCTAGCTGACATTGTAAAACAGATTAATTACGTCAGTACCAGTACAATCAGAAGTTTTAATACTAACCTGGTTCAGGAAACTGGTTAGCTTTGTTTGGAAACCAGAATTAAACTACCTCTGATATAATTGACAAATTTGGTAAACCTTGAACCTACCTAACATGAATGTCGTTAGCTGGTTAGCACTAACAACAGCAAATCCACTTTCAAAACGGTTGTATGTCACATGTGATGAGTCAAAACAAATTGGTTAAGTTTTATCAAATGTGCAATTAGCGTGTTAGACAGTATGTGAGCTACTCTTTTGTAAGTATTGTTATAGCCTGCCTCGTTTAGATGTCATGTGTTTAAATCTAATGTTTCTGTAGTATTTTCTTTTTTTCCCTTTCATTTTCAGTTCTTTGTGGGGGAGTGTTATCTGTAACTCATGGAGGGCCTGTGGCACCTTCTCATCCTGGGCTTAGCGTGTCACTTCCTGTCCTGCTCTGGCATCTTGGGAGCCAAGATAATCGGCACCCCACAACAATGCAGGAGAGCTCGGTTTGTCCCTGGCCACAACCTGGCAGGTGAAGGCTTCGATATTGTGAAAATGCAGCAGAAAAACGCCTACGTTATCAACATGCAGATCTGGAAGAGACCAAATGGCACATGCACTCTGATTAGGAACAGCTACCTGGGTGGGATTCTACAGAAGCTTCCTCTGGCCGCAGTGAACTGGAGAGCTCTCTCCAAATGCAAGATGAGTGTCTCCAGCAAAATATATGAGTCCAGTGAGTCCTTGGTCAACGACTCCACCTCTAGTGTCTCAAACAACTGGAAAATTGGGCTGAGCTTCCCAGTCAAACCTGGTGTGAGTGTGGGAGTGGCTTTTGGGGGGACCCATTCCCGTGAGGCTTCCTACGCCATGCGAAAGTCAAGGAAGGACAAGTACAGCTTCACCAGCCATGAGGTCCACTGCAGCTTCTACAGGTGAGGCAAAATTTGACACGAAATGAAATGCATTCTGTTTTGTTACAACACAACAACTGAAGCATGAATGTTCCAGGAACAAAAATGCATGAGGACCTTGTTTATTTTCATTGTCTGTGTGCCTGTGGTCTTGCTGGAATGTACCTTTTATGCTGCTGTATACCAAACCACGTTAAGAGTTGAAAAAATAGTAAATAGTAAAATCCACTGGAAACATCTCTGCAGGATTCTAGTTTAGCAACATACTATCAAATGAGAATTTGCATTGCATCATTAATATTCCAGTAGCTGGGGCTTGTTGATAAATGATAATACTCATGATTTTACTTGGGTTCCAGTTCTATATTGCATTTGTAAGACAGACCCATTGAATAAGAAACGTAAGGCAAGACCCTTTGATATCCAGGACCTTCCTTGCAAGTTCTTTCTCCTGGTACATTTAATTTTTAATATTGAATATTACAGTATTGAAGAATTTTTGTGATTACAGAATTTTCCCATTTGTCTTCTAGGTACAGAGTGGCTGCCAGTGTACCTCTTCACAGAGAATTTAGAGTATCCACAATGAAGCTGCCAAAATATTACAACTATAGGACCAAAGCAGCGTATCAGGATCTGATAGATACATATGGCACTCATTACATCAGAAAAGTCGAACTAGGGGGGAAAATGAAGAGCGTTACGGCTATTCGTACCTGCAAAGCTACGATGAGTGGGTTGACGGACACGGCTGTTAAGGACTGCCTGGATGTGGAGGCCTCTGCAACGTTTGGGTATTCTGCATCACTGAGGGCGGAGTACCATCGCTGCCAGGCACTGAAGAGGAAACTGGGAACCAGCTCAAGCTTCAGCAGCATGTTCAGAGAACGTCAGAATCAGATGGTGGGAGGCAAGATCAACAGGCCTGACCTACTCTTTTCCGGCGGGTCCAATCGTTACGCATACCATGAGTGGCTGAAGTCATTGAAGACCATACCCAGTGTGGTGTCCTACTCTCTGAGACCGCTCCACTGGCTGATCAGACACAATAATCCAGTGAGGGCAGGGCTGAAGAAAGCAATTGAGGAGTACATCGGAAAGAACGCCCTGGTGCAGAGATGCTCTGGATCTTGTCGGATCGGGAGGAGGACGAGTGCAAGGGACAGCTGTGCCTGCGTGTGCTACAGCAATGCAAATATCAGGTCAAACTGCTGCCCTGCCGGAGTTGGACTAGCAACACTGACAGTCTATGGCCTCAAAGGGAGGAAATTATACGGAGACAGATTTACCCAAACGGATGGCTCAGTTCGGGTTTCCTATGGCTCACAGATCAAACGTACCGAAGTGATTAATAACAATGATAATCCAAACTGGCCTGAGACCTTCTATTTTGGTCCCGTCAAGTTAACCATGGGCACTCGAATCTATTTTGAGGTATACGACGCGGACAGTAGGTGGAACAGTGATCTACTCGGGACATGCTCTTTCAGGCCTCGACGAGGAACCGTTAGTGACACATGCATGTTCAAATATGGCACCTTCTTCTTCTCTTATCGGGTGACCTGTGCTCCCAGCCTGGGTGGCCAGTACTGTCAGCACTATATCCCTTCTCCCATGAGCGCCTCCCTGGCCAAGAAGTTCCACTCCAGAAACGGCTTCCTTGCTGGGGAACGCTGGAAGGAGCTGCTGGACAGGAATCGCTCTGTGAGTTTTGACCACGGCTTCAACCTTGAGGGGCACAGTGGTGAATAGGAGACATGGGGCATCAGATGTAGGTAATTGCTTTGCAGTGCAGCTTCTCATAGACCAGGCCAATGTGGTGGTTCCCTTACCATAGAGCCAAAAAATAACCCCTGATACAAAAGAGTATCCTGAGGCAGAATGTTACTAGAAGATCATCAGAAAAAGGAATGTGAAGGAATGAAGACAATAAAAAAATACAATACGCATTAACATTTAAGGTTGAAGTAATATTTGGTGGTTAAAACTTACAATAATGGTACATTATGTAAGAGAATATTGTTCAATATGAAGGCCAATTATTGATTTATTCATCCAATGTACTTTAACTAGGATATCCAAAAATAAATGAACAAATTATGTGTAAACATGATAGTTCCTCAGTTCATAGGTATATCATGAAGCCCTTGCTCAACTAATTTCATCAACAGCAAAAGAAAAATCTCTAAATGTCTTTGTGTTTATGAAGGGTATGTATCTTAATACTCCATATCCAAGTCATATCAAAACATTTATCATAATGGATACATGTGGATGGATGGGTAAGTCATTATTTTGAGAGTTGTCATATAATTTTAGGTAACATGATTTAAGAGGTGTAATCTCTTGTTAGGTGTTTTATTTGGAAATAGTAATATGCACCATGTGTAAGCACTTACTGACAAGAACAGCTTAGTCTGGGACTTGTAGCTGGGACTTCATAATATACCTGCTAACTAAAATGAAACATAATCTATATTAATAATTAATGTATTTGTTCATACTTTTCTGAATATGCATACAATTAACAAATGCCGAGTAAAATTTAGAGGCCACCTTTTAATTAATGTGTCCTACTGTATTAAATAATGTTCCTTTGTGCACCCGTATTTTAAAGTGTAACATTCATTTTGTGAAGTGTGTAGATCATCTGAATATGTTCATTTTCACCAAAGGCACATTCGTTAATGTAATAGTCTCAGATGTTTCCTCTCTCAAGCGTATTACAGCTGTAACCAAAAGGAATGAAGATTTAGCTTTTTGCTTGGCGTTTTCAAATAAAGCATTGACAAAGACAAAAAATGATTGTCATTCTTTTCACATGGTTCATACTTGTGTTGCACACAGTTGTTGAGCAGTTGAGCTGCATCTTTCAGTTGTAAAAACACTAATGATGGGGAAACTGATCGTCCACTCAGACAAAATGTGACAAGAGACTGGCATGTAGCACTGGCATACTGTAGGCTAAAACGGAACAAAAAAAAAAACGTCTTCCATTTGTTGACAGACTACGCTCAACAATTTGCAATGCCTCACCACCACCTAGTGTTTAACAGCATAATGTTAAGAGGGTGAGTTAACTAGTAAAGAACGTGGCCCAATGGCAGGCATGACCAGGGGGCCAGGTGGTGAGTAGAATAGAAAAAAAGAAAAACACCAAGATGGACATTAGCTGGGGGCTATTTTATTAAGTATTCTGGGGTACAAGAAAAGAGAAGATAAAGCTATATAAAAATAATTCAAACAGCAATAACAAAAAAAATAAAAAAACAAAAAAAAACATCACAGCTTTCCAAAACAGCTTTCCAAAATTTTCCAAAACGAGGGTGGGAGCAGGAACTGAAAGCCATCCAAAGGGAGGAGCAGAGGAGCTTACTCTTCCTTATACCTCTCCCAGCACCACAAGGACTATTTTGGAGAGAATTTCAGGAAACCCAGTCATTGCATCATATTTTATGAGTTTAACTAGGAAAAATCAATGCCTACTTGCAGATAACAGTACATAATGACCTGTCAAGTTCTACTAAGCTCCAGTTCCTGATGGCAACAGTGTCTGCAGGTAATTACTCCAACCATACTCTACACCGAGAGATATTTGCTTGCCACATGCAGTACTAAAATCATTCACTAGAGAGAGTTGTAGTACCATTTAAAACATCCTTACTCAAAGAAACAATACACAAAAGTTTGAACACGTACATTTGAAACAATACAATTTTTTATCCTCATGAATAAATTCACATATTTTCTGACACAGTAGATCAGTGGTCAAATTACTGTTCTTAAGTGTATTAGCAATTCCCTGGTTTTTGAGGCTGCTTTTTACACCAGGGGTGGGCACACTGTCCCGAAGAGCTGTTCTGTATGCGGATCTTTTCCTTGTGTCTTTGGCTTTGCTCATTGTGAAATCTTGCTAAGATGTCAGATAACACAAACTGGCTGAATTAAATAGCAGAAGCATAAAAGGCATAAAACGGTTTGTCTCAATCAGCTCATCTCCAACGGTCAAAAAGGTGTAGTTCCCACTTCATTCTGTCAGCTCTGCCCTTTCTACTTGTTTCGTCATCGTGAGTTGAACGCCAGGGCAGAGTAGTGCCCTTCCTGCTGATAACAATGGAAAGAAGAAAACATGAGGAGGAAGTCAAACAACAGGCCTAAAAAATGAAAAGCACCTGTCTCTCTCTTTTACCAATCTCTACTTTCTGTGATCCCATCAAAATCATATGAGCTGGGACTCAGTAAAACCCATTTAGTCAAAGTGCAATTCAATCTAAACAATCTTTACATTACAAAATAATTTTCTGTGAATATTTTATTGTATGTTATTGGACACAAGCATGTCCTTTGATGTGTGTTCTGTTCATTCTGAAATAGAACTGTATATGCTCTACAGGACATCTTGTTCATTACATTGGGTTCAGGCAGAGTCAGTTTGCCCTTTTATATTTTCACTCATATTTAGTAAACTCTTCTCTGCAGTCTGGACTGAGCCTTCAGCCAGTCCAGTTTGGCGGCCTGTTGAAGTCGAATCAGCAGCGCTGTCACCATTAAAAGGTTGAGGCGGAGCTAGCGTGTACTGGGCCTGAACAAAATAAGGGCAACAGCACACAGATGCTGCACAAACCACAGCCCTTCGGTACGATCTTCTCCACAGGAAGCTTGTGTGTTGGGCACTTACTATAGAGACATTTTGGTGTCTGAGGTCTGAGGGCGCGTCCTCTCTCCGCCTCTCTGAAACAGTCATTCAGTTTATCAGATAAAGGAGCTTTAAAGATGATTTAAATGATTACTAAATTACTGAAGAATTATGCCTATACACATGTACTGCAGTCAAAGCAACAGCAATGAAGCATCTTGGTTAAGGGAACAATGGGCTCTCTCCTCTTTCACTCAGGTCTCACTAAGGCTTGATTTTAATTAATTTTCCCTATGTATATATTTTCCCGATAAAAAAATAAGTGCACAATACTACTACTACTACTACTACTACTACTAATAATAATAATAATGTTTACCTGCATATCCTCTTTGATAATCCCTATTGAAAACAATAAAAAAACAATAATTTGATCCACATCAATCTGCCCATATCAAATTTAAAGAACAAAGAATGCTTTCTTTGCAGCCAGAAAATAATACAGTATTCCTTGTTTTAAAACTTAACAGATATAGAATACAGAATAGAAAATTATATGTGTAGACCACTTTCTGGACACGCACAACAGTGCATAACTAAATAAACAGAAATGCCCAATTCAGGCTGAAACTGAGAGTTGAAGCCATGCTACTGCCTGTACAATGTGCGATCATTAACTTCAAATTTATATTCTGCTGTAATCAGTTCCTGTACTTTGATGCAGCAGCATGACTTGACCAGTCAAAAGAAATTAAGAATGTATGCCTAGTTAAATATAATTCATCTGTTTACACAACAATTCCTGTTGTCTCTAAGCAGGGGCTTTTCTTTGTGGTGGTTCTCATGTACAGATTTCATCAGGCTATTGTTGATTCAAGTTCATTTTCTTTTTGTGATTTTATTTTAAAACTCCACCTAATTATTGTATTCAGAAACTGTTCCTAGCAAAAAAAAAAAAAAACTTTAAAAGAATGTACATCTGATATTTATATTTTTCTCTGTATCAATGTTGAATTTTATTTGTGCCAATGAAATATATTAAAAAGGCTAATGTATAATAAGTTGGAAATGACCTTTCACTTGAGCGATTCCTTTTTTGGCGACCTGTGGGACAAGAAGACAGTTGATCACTGAAAGATGATCACTCATATGTACAATATGTTCTCATGTGGCTGAATTCAGACATTCTCCAAGCAAGTCTCTTACTCTGGAACAGATGAGTTATGTCATGAGTAAAATTCTCATTTTGGCCCATAGAGTATGTGTAACATAGTATGTATTATATATAAATATATTTTAAATCAATTTCTGTAAATTTGTTGTATTGGTGGATTTTAGATGTTGCTATATTTATAGTGTTGCTATTCTCTCTCGTTTTCTTCTCTTACCTAACTTGTACACCAGCATAGTTGTTTCCAACTGTTGTTCTACGAGAATCCACAAAAAACTGCCATCTCACCTTTCTGGCATATCATCGCCAAAATAAGCACCAGAAATATGGCAGAAGTCATTCCTGCAAGGACATACACCAGAGAAGGACACAGTATGGAACTACCTGAATGAAAAAAAAAATAAGCAAAGTTATCTTCAATTTCGAAAAGCGTTGAAACTTTTCCCCACACAGAAAATATAAAAAAAAATGGGCACAGTTGTTTGCTTGTGTGATGTAAACACTGCAAAAATTATATTCAGGCCAGCATCTCAATTGTCATATTCTTTAAATGGAAACTTTTAAGAATTAAGGATTCTAATTAAAATAAGGATTTTAATGAATCATATAAATGTCATATAATTTCTCAGTGGTGGAATCAAAGATGTAGAGACCTTTGCTTCACCCAGTAAGACACTACCTAACAATTAAGGCAGAACTGAATTACAGGCTTTTAGGGGATAAGGTATTTGTCAGACAATAGCCAGACAACAGGGATAATGAAAATATTTCTGCTAATAAACTAAATAACCTTAAATATAATTTTAAGGAGATTGTTCTGCACTGATCAAGACATATCTTAACATGTATTTTCCATCTAAATGTTACACATAATAATAATTAAAGTCATTAATTAAAGTGTCTGACATGGTCACACTTGTCAGAATTATTGTTTCTGGTGTCTATTGCCTAGAGAGCTGGTCTGAAATGTCAAGTCAGCAACAGATTTATAAATGTTCGATAGACTTCTGCCAAAATAGACATGTACGTAGCCTGTAATATGAATTCTTTAAAGTATTACGCAGTGTAGTTCATACAATTTTACGTGTTGTGTAATTATTCAAACACATCCGCTTTTTGACAATAAAGAGCTGAGATGTACCCCTATCCACAGAGACTGTCACAATCCTTACTCTCACGTCGGTACCCTACCTATTCTACGGACGGTCGTGTTCTTGCTCAGTCCGCTCTTTGTCTCCACAACGCAGGTGAAAGTTTTCCCGTCTGTCCACTCCTGCGTCGGGACTCGTATATGGCTCTGCAGGACTCCTGTGCGGCCAGCTTGCTCGAGGCCCCCTGCCTTCCATTCGGTTCCCTCAGTTACATTCTCTTCCTCTTCCTTCCAGAAGACTCGCGTTTGTTCTGGGATTGCGTTGAATACTAAGCACGCCAGAGGGATGTTCTTCCCATGAGTCTCCTTATCCGAGTGTGCAAGGATGACCATAGAGAGTGGTGCTGAGAAATTATCTGACAAAGACAACGAGGGTGGGCGTAATTAGGGTATTAAACCTACAAAGAAAAAACTGTATTCATATGACTAAAGTCCAGTAAAAATGAATGGCCATTTTTGGTTTATCTAAAATATATAACAGTATATATATAACATATATATCTGAACAGTAATTATAAAAGTGAGCGAACGGACCTTAGATAGCCGATCATCTAGCTTATCAAACTTTTCCCTGATGAGATCTCGCACCCGAATTTGGTGTAAAAATGCGAAAACTAACACATCCTAAGATTCTTCCAGATCAAATAATGTTGTCGATTTATGTCATGTGGCAAATCATTTCATTTGAAAGAAGTTGGATTTAACAGAAACCAACATTTACAGTGGGTTCCCAGGATCGAGTTTAAGAACCAGCAATACTAGATACTGTAAAAATCACGACGGTGTACCACATATTACATACAGTTAGAATTAAAAGCAGCAGTATAATGTACGAAATAAATAAATAAAAATAAACTATAACTAGCTTTAGTAATACAATAAGGGAAATAGTTCCCGAGTAGTTGCCGTGGAACCGTTTTGACAATGTGGTACAGATGCAGAACGCATTGGCCACAAAGGTCATTTTACACATATTCCTGCTGTATTGAAACATGTAATTTTGGTATATGTATTAACTAACAAGTTCAAAAATGGCATGGTCAATTCCAGTGTTCACCTTTGACAATCAAGCGGGTTCCCGGCCCGAAATATGCACCGTAATGAACGTATGCGCAGTAGTAAGTTCCAGCGTGGTGCGCTTCAAGTTTGCCAATTGTTAAAACGCACGTCTTTTCGTCTCTGGTCTCTGTTTTTTCGCTCAAGCCTTTGGTGGACACTGTCATAGTTGTGTTGCCGTTGTTATTCCTTTTCAACCAGACAATGTTAGAGCAGTGGCCGGTAAGGTGATCCAAAGTGCACGTAATATTTACAGACTCTCCCAATGCAGCAGTGAGCAATGGTGGGTACTGAGATATTGTTGAACCTCCCGCTGAAAGACAGTAGACACATGAGGAATAAATATTATGCAGAGGTCACCAATCCTGTACATAACTGTAATGAATGAGGAACACTAGTTATACATATATGTATCTTTTTTGATCATTAAATATGGCAATGATTTTATTGAAGGGATGACATTTTTTGACCTTTTCTCAAAAAAGCAGGCATTCATTAAACCATCACAGCCTGGAATATGTAAATGCATGCAGTCAGAGCAGGCATATTTAAGAAACAAATTATATGTAATTGTATGAGTTAAAAACTACAGAGGAATTGCTAGCAGTCAAATAGTTGGATATTTTTCCTACCTTGCATCATGCATAATGAGGGAATGAGACTTAGAAGCACATTCATGATTCTGCTGACCATGCGACCTTCGCTGAAGACCTCCAGTAGGCTGTGAACATGCAGAGGAGCATGTGCAGATATCTTCAGAGCAGCGCTGCACCTTACTGTGGGCAATGTGGGCAGACTACAGACCTACTTGTAAGAAGGCAACAGCAGAGAATGACAGTACATAAGCAGGGCTAGGGTTTAAAATGTAAACACACATAATATGGCCTGTAAAAGTATTAAATGATATTCTGAATGTTTTGTTCAGACCGCTGGTTAGAAGTGCTTTGAGTAAAATGGATATAGATGAAAGGAATTTTTCACAGGTCTGTGAATTTCTTGCTGTAGCTTGTATTTATGTCATTTTCTTCAGTATGTTGGAGGTTTATCTATGTATCCATTCTAATTTCTTAAATGTTAAATTTATTGAATTTGGTGGATTACATTATATTTAGCATATATGTCCATATGACATTTGTATGTAAAGTGACAGCAAATCAATTGTGTGCCAATAAACATGTGTGGTATACAGTACAGTGAACACTCTCCTTGGAAGTTCATTGGTTAATCCATTTAATCCATGGTTGATGTATTGCTATTCCATGTGGGATTTATTAAAAATAGAGTGAAATGCTTAATTAAATTAAAAAGGTACTCATGTTTTGCAATTCTAGATTGCAAACAATGTCTGTTTGAATTTATTTTTTCCCCGTCTTTCAAGTAAGTGCTACT
This sequence comes from Albula glossodonta, assembly GCA_019788955.1. NCBI lineage: Eukaryota > Metazoa > Chordata > Actinopteri > Albuliformes > Albulidae > Albula > Albula glossodonta. Next base: position 4,651,519 of record JAFBMS010000001.1, on the reverse strand, counting down.
CTAGACCTTGCTTTTGTTTTATGCGGGTCCTAAAAGTGAGTTGATGCCCTGCCACGGTTCTGCGCTCGTGTGACGCTCATGGGGCAGGCATTCTCATGCTGCTCTCGAAGGCCTTTTCACCACTCTCCTCTGGGGCCTGTGCATGTACTCAAGAGAACAGTGAAGCAGCGGTTAGACCCGTGCTAGGAGCACTGAAGCCCTGACATTTCACACTGTGCACACGGTGGCTGAAAACATCCGGAGATAAGAGAGTGTTTTATTTCCACTCTAAACCATAACCTGAACAGATCGAGCATGTCGATCTGAAAAAAAAATAAGTTTATCAAGTATGCTTTACCTCCACATGAAAGACCAGAACATTATTATATTACATTACATTTCATTTCAGTACATTCTAGACATTTTGCAGATGCTCTTGTCTAGAGTGGGGTAAAAGTCCAGAGTGCTAGAAGTTTATAAATGTTATACATCATAAATGTATAACCATCTTCATGATTACTGACTTGTGCTTGAGGAACAGATATACGCATATGAATGAGGACATTGTTGAGCAGTTGGCAGCTGTAATGATACCACTTTGCCAAGGACAATAACAGTGCACAAGCGCTTATGTGAAATTGCCCCCATCAGATAAAGTTCAAAGACATTCATTGATCAAAACATCACATTCACAATGGGGTCGGGAGGTCTGTGCTCATACAGTGAGCTAGTGGACAGTACATGGCCTGCTGATTTGCAGTTTGTCTAGTCTGTGGCAAAGTTTGTTGTATTTACATGTGCGCAAATGCACACAGGTGAGCGACATGACAACAGCACCTGTCTCTTCATGCTCACTCATTTCATCATTGTAAAGACAATTTTGATCCAAATATCATTTCCACTGAAGAATGCATTATAGATTATGCTGCACATATTGCAAGTAAGTGTGAGTTGTATAAAGGTACCATGCAGGCACACTCCCAAAAAGATGTTTTTTTTTTTCATTTTTACATACAGTGTACCAAAATGCATTCCTTGAATTTCGAGCGTGTACATGTGCCTATCTTGCTGAACACAGCTGATAAGGGTGAATGGGTATGCTGGAGTCAGGGCGCAGCTGGAGGGGAAGTGAAGGCCTGGTCCAGCCACAGGTCCTGAGCTCACCACTCGGGCAGGAAATGCCAGGAAGTGATTCAGGGGTGTAGGCCTGCGTGTGTATGCGCACTTGCGAAGCCACAGTCAGGCAGAAAAGGCTCGCTCTTACCTGAAGCGCAACATGCGGCGAGACATTTACACTGTCTGCAAACTTTCCATTGTGGGCGGCCGCTCTCTCTCTTGTGCAATGACAAATACATATCCGCAATCTGTATGAATATTGACAGCTACTGAGATGGGATGTGAGCTGTCCTTGGTCAAACACCAATGGAGCAGACAGTAAAGAAGTGGCACATACTGTATCCCATTGGTTCTTTCTAACCGTGGTAATGCTGCCACTTAACAACCGCAGCATCGATACAGTTTTCAAAGCTGTGAAAACACTTTGTTCTAAGTTCCTCATTTTCCTGGCTCATTCTTTTGTTTGCTCTTGTACTTCACCAGTCTTTACATACTGTTTCTACTTAAAACAGATTGTTTCCTTTACCAGTCTAACTACCAAGGTAGAAGCATAAACCAGTAGTCACGTATGTGCAGAATGTATATCTGAACAATGGAAATGTATTTTGATGTGGGATGTTTTAGTTATTTGTTCAAGGGTGATATCAAAGTGATAACAAATGTGTGTGAGGTACATGAGAAAGTCACAGACCTCTGATAATAAGCTGATTCATGACTAACATACACTCCCACTCGACACACCCATTTGCTACTTAAAGATGCACAAGACGTTCTCACCCATTCTGATGAAAACTACACATCTACATCAACCGAACAGAGAACAAGGTAAACAACTATACAGAGCAGGCTGCATTCAATAGAGTACATTAATTTGGTTTCATATTACGTATTATTACATTAACATTGCAATTATTTTCTATGCCGATGGCTGACTTGTACCGATGTGCTAATTAAACTTGCATATTCATTGGTTTTAGGTGCTTTGATAGTCATGTATGTGCTATCGTTTAGGAGATGCTCATAACTGAAATATTTTATCCCCTATTATGTATCCCCTACATTAAAGATTAGGACGTAAAATCCATGAAAATGTGTAGTTAACCATACTTAGACAAATGTACTGATGTGTCACCTTGATTTTCTCTTGAATTTTATTCACTCTTTAAGTCTGACACGGATAGTTACTCTTTAAGTAACTATCCATGTCAGTAATGTGGTGTGATCTGGTTTATTGTTTCTGTTACTGGCGGTTTTGTTGGATTGTTTCTGTGTTTTGTTTTCCAGTCCCTGTCCATGTGCGTTTGTTTTCGTTCTGTTTTCCTCGCCCACCTTGTTCCCTACTCTGATTAATCATGTGTTTCACCTGCCCTGCTGTTTCACCTGTGACTCATTGCTTGTTATTCTGTGTATTTATACCCTGCCTTGTCTTTTGTCTGTTGCGAGTTTGTCTCAGTTTTGTTAGTACCTGTTATGCTGCAAGCCTTTTGTGCCTGCCTGTCTGCCTGCCTGCCTGCCTGCCTGCCTGCCTGCCTGTCTGCCTGCCTGCCTGCCTGCCTGTCTGCCTGTCTGCCTGCCTGCCTGTCTGTGCCTGCCTGCCTGCCTGCCTGCCTGTCTGCCTGCCTGCCTGTCTGCCTGTCTGCCTGCTTGTCTGCCTGCCTGCCTGCCTGTCTGCCTGTCTGCCTGCCTGTCTGCCTGTCTGCCTGCTTGCCTGCCTGCCTGCCTGCCTGCCTGCCTGCCTGCCTGCCTGTTTACAAACTACTGCCCTGGATTCTGCTTTTGTACTTTTGCCGAGTCTCTCTGGTTTTGCCGAGTCTGTCTGCCTGATTACAGACTCTGATTTTGGATTTGTGGACTGTGCTCTTGGCTGCTTAATAAACACTAATTTATTACGTATCTCCGTCTGCGCTTGGGTCTCTCTGAGTTCTGACAATCCATGCACATTATGTGTGTATGGAAACATTTATCTTTAAACCAACGTTACTGTAATTCCACCAGTAGTGATTAGTATTGTGCTGTGTAGTGTTATCATAGACACAAGTGCTGTTTTAGAGACACCCAACAGAAAATCTTCTCCATTTGCAAAGAAGGCAACAGAGAAACCAGTATCTGCTCAAATAAAATGACGAGAGATAATTTGCCATTACAGTTTTTGTTTTTTTTTTTCTTTCATGGGTATCCCAGAGTTTTTGAATGGAGAGTAGGCTATGCTAACATCATGAATTTCCTTGCTTTTATTGTTTATGTCTATATTCCTTCGCAATCAATTTACAGAAAAAGAGAACTATCCTTCAGCAAACTGTCTGAGGAAGCTGTTATGTTGCAATATTGTCTTTTAGCTTTGTCACTGGTGATAATAAAACTAGTAATTATTATCTCTACATTTTTTAAAATTCTATTTGCATATTATTTAAATTTGAATAAATAAAATGTTTTTTAAACATTTTTAGAACATTGGCAGATGGGAGTAAACAGGATGGAGGGCCTGTGGAGACTTCTACTCCTGGGTTGGGCATGTCACTTCCTGTCCTGTCCTAACACTGTAGAAGCAAAGATCATCGCTCCACAACAATGTGAGAAAGCAGATCTTTTCACTTGATTTTTCTCATGTGAAAGCATGCACATTTTTGCTTAATTCCAATGAAATTATTTACCACAGACATGCAGTACAACATTCAGCATGGCCCACCTCTACCAAAAACAGACAAGACACAAAGGAGCCACACATTATTACAGTGAGTACCTCTTCTCCTCTCATCTTTTTCTCCTTCAAAATTTAGAGAATCTTATAGTGAAATTTGGCTTAGAGCATTTACATCACTGTACTGGCCTTAAAGAGTGATGAGAGAAGGATGATTGTGCAAAACGATGGGGTGCAGCTACTACATTAATATACTGGTGTGTCACTGATTTGAATCAATCATTGTGTTTCCTGGGAATTTAATCTTTATATTGGTTCAGTCCAATCAGTCAAGTTGACTGTAAAGTTAATTCCTGCACCACCCACATCATGAAACCTCAGTTTCCCATCACGACTGAGACTGCAATGCAGGTTCCTTAAGTGACACATTTCGCGTTAACATTGTGTAAATAAATATGTGTGCCCTTACAGAGAAAACATGAAAGAAAATAAAGGGTCAAGAATGTAATTCCTACTGAAAAATATTTGTTTGAACACTTTTTAAATTTCCCCTTTAACGCTATATACATAGCTACAATATTTTTTTGTGTTTAAGACCAAAACTGGACGTGCTCTGCGGAGATCAGAAAATATCATTACCATCCGCTAGTAGGACAAAGACTGCAGTTACACTCAATGAGGTACGTGACAGATCAGTTTGATCAACACTGCCCTGGTTCAGATATAATGTATCTGTTTGATAAATTGTTGAAATCTGTAGGGTGCTAAGCAACCAAATTGAAAGTAATAATCAAAAAGCCATAATCACAATCTTTGTTTTTTCTCTCCAGAACTTCTCACAGTTGAGCTGCTTGTTCCCCAGATGTAATTGTGAGGCAGATTTCTTGTCCAGCATTCTGCTGACTCTTTCCAATGAAACAAGTATGGAGTCTGGCTTTAAGGAACAATATGGTCTTGCACCAGCAGCCATCAGTGCTGGTAAACTAGGGGCGCTATCCTCTGAGATACTGAGACCAGACCAGAGAGTTCATGACGATGCAAGTCAGGTCCTTGTCTGTAATGACACGAAGTACAGAGATGTGGAACCCTCAGCTGTGTTTGCATCCAATTCCCTAAAACCACACGTAATTGAAAGTTCATTCACTGGGCCTGACAAATCAGCAAGGATAAACAGCATGCGAGTTAACCAGCCAGTGCCCCCCAGGGAGGCCAGTACCCCCCAGCATATACCAGTAGGAGCAAAAACAGACAGCCAGGATGTAGGTGTGGCCAGTAATCACTTGACCAGTTATGATCACCAGAACATTGTGGTCCTGGAGGACGACCCTGTGGTGATGGAATCCGCCTCTTTCCTCTATGAGAAGCATCCTTCTGTGTCCACTCTGCTGAGGTACCAGAAGGAGGCGCTGCATGTCATCAGGGGGTCCCGCATGCACCTGACAAGGAACAGCCGTGTGGTTCTGGTGGGTCATGGCAGCAGGGGTGGGGATGGGGCAGCCATATTAGGGGGTTACCAGGCAGAAGAGATTGCAGGGGTTGTGGGAGCCATGGAGACAGAGGACGGATATGTGCGAACGGTCAGTGTGGTGGGCTGTGAGCTCGGGAGGGATCTCTCGTTCGCCACTCGGCTGCTACGAGCATTGAGATCTCTTCACGTGGAGACGAAACTGCACCTTCGCCTTTCTGCCCTCTCCATAACCCGCTCTGGGGAGAAGGTGACCAGGGAGGAGGGCAATGGGCTGCCCACCTGGAGGCACAAGGACGGCAGAAACAAAATCATCGCCTGGCTGGACGGGGCGGAAAACCTGCTGACCAGAGTGGAGGAGAGCCAGAGAGGGCGGGTTGTTCCCCATTACAGCGGCAAGGCCCTTCAGGGGCGTGAGTGGCCGACTCAGCCAGTGAGGTTTGTCCCACAAACGGAGGACAATAATTGTTTTAAAGGCATAGAAGCACTTACATGGGGAATTTTTTTTGGCAATCGTAATCCTGACCGTGCTCAACCTCATCAATTAGATCAAAACCATGAGTATGTTTGGTTGCCAAATCGGAATCCTAAAATACAGCCACTTATCAGGCATGTTGTTAGTGTTGAAGATCTAGTCAGAGAAATCAGGTATAATGCAAAAGAAGTAATACCTGATGATACTGTGATGTATTACATGTTAAATGAGTACATATATTTGGCTCTGCCCGATAATATGTATGTTTATTTAGTTGGAAAATGTGTGCGCCGTAATTTTGATGATCCATTTTTAAGAGTTTTCAGAAATTACAATGCAGAGAGTTACGCTGCAATATTACAAGGCTTAAATAGTGCAAGCTTTAATCATTTTGTCCATGAAACATTTAGTGAGGAGCCATGCAACAATAACTGTGCAAGGTGGGGCCACTATTTCATGGCAGCCGTGTTTGCTGAATCAGTGCGGAACTTCCGGACTTTTCCTCTGTTCCTCATGAGTGTTGCAGGATGCTATGTAAACCCTGAAAGTTGTATGGATTTTGCTACACCAAACACCCATCCCATGGCAAGGGGAGGGTCATGGATCGAGCCAAAAAGGAGAGGCTTTTATGGCTGCAGTTTATATAACACAGATCAAAATACCAGAGATAAAGAAATGCCAAAACTGAAGGAAGGTCTAAAACTAGAGGAAAAAATGTTCCAAAATAGTTGGGCAATACTGCATGGCAAAAATAGTCAGGGACAATGGCCTGTCAAGAAGTTTTCTGAAATTCTTGACCACTTGAACAACCACCCAATATTTGGAGATGGTAGTCACAATATTATAATGCAAGACCCCTTTAATCAATATATAGATTCCCTGAAAAAACAACGTCAAGGCAGCTCTTCCACCACACCTGGAGAGTGCCAACCAATCACATGAGTGCTTACATTTCTTAATGCATACAATATGCATATACAATTAGAGTCACTGAATTAGTCCCAACATTATTTTCCACAATTTTACGAGTTCTTCACCACTTTCAGGGTATCAAAATGCTATGGTGTAAACATTGATTTGTGAAGCGCAACTTCAAGCTGAATGCCGGAATAGCCGCTTATTTTTGATCTAATCTGATAAAACAAAAAAGGTATTTAGGACAAAACGAAGCCCCCTCTTCGAGTATTTAAAATGGATTCAGTCTAAAAATCTATTATTTTTTCTGCAGAGTATAACTTGCTTGGCCGCTACTGTTTAGAATGTGCCCCTGATTTGCAAAAGCTCAGCCCTGGAAATAGTTCCAGAGACAGAAACTTCTGCTTGCTGTAGGAGTGTATCCTGTACCAAAAGCATGAAACCTTGTAACTGATTTATTCACTGCAAGATAAATCCACCTAAAATACGGCACAAGCTACCATAAACATTCATAATAACAATTCAGATAAAGCTAGATGTCAAAAGCACAGAATTGGTGAAATGAGTAAATCGCTTCCTGGGTGAGAAGAAAAGAAGAACTGGTGGATTTCATATAAATTGACTGTCATATGATTACAACGCAGTACTTTTTGCCTTGATTTGTTTTACATGTAAATCTTGCGGCATGCTCCAAATCTTGACTCATCTCTGGCATAAAAGAAAAAAGGTCATTTTGGTCAATTGTATAGAATGTGCTCAGAGTTATATATACAACTAAATTGTTATGATTACAATACAGTACTTTTCACCTTGCTTTGCTTGCTGCTTTGCAGATGTTACATTATGTTGTGTGATAATAAAGCTTTGATAAAAGTAATAATATGCATGCATGGACTAATTTGTTCAAAATAAATCCAAACTTGGATCTTAGAGACAAATATCAGCTGCTAAGCTTCTCCCTCTTTATATAGTTGAGGCCTTGTTCAACTGTTCATGCTGCTGGTATCAATCTGCAAGTCACCTTACCTATGCATCCATTGATGAGTACATTTTTTACTCCTTCCCAGTCTTGACAATTAGCACCATTGGCTAATAGTAAATTACTGGATCATAGCCATAAACATCTCCCAGTTATATTTATACAGTAGAAAATGTAGCACACCAGTTAAATCACAATAAATTGATGCACCAAAGTTATGCCACTCTGCTTGAGACCTCAAATTAAATTGGTTTAAGGACCCTACCTGCCAGATCTGCACACTGGGTGAGTTTGGGATTCACCCTACCTGCCAGATCTGCACACTGGGTGAGTTTGGGATTCACCCTACCTGCCAGATCTGCACACTGGGTGAGTTTGGGATTCACCCTACCTGCCAGATCTGCACACTGGGTGAGTTTGGGATTCACCCTACCTGCCAGACCTGCACACAGGGTGAGCTTGGGATTCTTCTACTTGCATTTTGGGAATGCCCAAAAATCGCAATGTTTAGGAAGTTTGTTGTGTCTGTCCTAAGTAAGATGGTGGGGGTTGCTCTCTCTCAGGATGTGCTGCTTCTGGCAGATGAAGATTTAGTTCAAAACTAAATCTAACCATAAAATTAAGGAGGATCATGCTTGCAGGTCTCACCTCGGCAGAAAAGAGAATTTTGAAGGACTGGGCGGGACCGCTGAATGCTTGTAATGCTGTATAGCTGGATTATTTCTATGATATTGTGCTTCTTGAGAAAACTACAGCAAGATATCACCAAGCTCAATGAAAAACAACTACAGACAGGAATGTAGCTGCAGCTGAAGTTATTAGTTTGCAAGCAATAATTTGTTGAATATAAATATAATGTCTCTTTCTTCCTTTTTTCTGTGGTGGTGGTGGTGGTGGTGGGGGGGGGGTGTTGAGGTATCGAAATGAATTAAAAAAAATTTTTTATAAAACAATGAATGTAAACTCTGCAAAACATGATGCAATCCTGTAGTTGTCTGAAGCATTCACAAAAGTAGTTCAAATCTTAAAAACCCCTCAATAGATAACCTCCTTAACTGAAGGCCCTGGTACTGTCTTTTTATTTATAATGTTTACAGCTGTTATTGCTGCCTGCTGTATTTTGGGGGAAGGGGGCTGTTCTGTTTCACCATTCTTTGTTGGCAGCTGGACACAATATCCAATTCCTCCTCATCTCACCATTCACATCATATGTTTTTGGAGTTTTGTCTTAGTTTGCAAATATAATGTTACCATCACAGGAGTGATAATACACAGGATTATTTGATGTTTATCATAAAAGGAAACTATATTTGTGGGGGTTGGGGGGTGGGTGGGTGTATGGTGGAAGGGAGTAGGCATTTCCATTTAAGACGTTCCAGGAAAACGGTCATGGTGAAGAGGTACTTCTGTGTTTTTTTTTAACCTTTTAAATGGTTAGTTTCACCAACCACAAAACAAGAGGGTTAAAGGATCCTTACTTGGCTCACACTGGTATCCTCCATTTTATCCCGTCTTGCACTTTTCTTTGTTAATAAGCTTTCACTTTCAGTATCTCAATTATACATGTATTATATATATTATTATATCCTTTCATAATTTCATTTTTGAGAGCAAATTTTATCATCAGCTATATGTGCTGGAATGCCTACTACCGGTTTGGTTAGCAACAGATTCCTGTACACGCTCATGTCATGCGCATGTGCATACACCTGTAGCCATGACAGGGCAAAATCAGTGAGAGCAAGAGTATCGCACGCGGGAAAAAAGGAACTAAGATTGCCACACGAAGACAAAGGTAAGCAATACCTTTTTTGTTTTCAGAAATGTATAAAAGCATAATTAAACATTTGGAACATGGAAGAAAGAACTACTTACCATACGAGGAAGTATTCTTTAAAACCGTATCACGGTCTATCATAATAGAAAACAGGTGACGCATTATGAACTTGCCAGGGGCCAAGTTGTAACAAGCAAGAGTGTGTAAATTTGTTTAATTTAGCAATCATTCTTATTTGTACTTAAGGGCATACAATAAAGTTAGGCAACAATACTCATCACTGCCATTACTTAATGGCAGTGATGAGTATCCCAGCTGATCGTAAGAAGTCTATTTTTCAACTCACATTGAGCATTGGTAAAATAAAAGTTAATTTTTTTTTGCCTCGCGGGTCCGCCCAGTGAGGCAACAGCCTCACCTGGATTATTATATGGCGTAACAAAGTTCGTTGGTTCCATCGCCTTAGGGCCCTCTCTCTCATGCACGAACCGACGGTACTGACGATGGGTGACTGCGCCATCCTCCAATGTCAGACATAGGCATGTTTTATTTAACGACAAGGGAGTGTAGTGGTACAAAAACATACAATCACACTATACACATGAAAACTGGAAATAAGGAAAAGGGTAGGGCGGCAGCATGTCAGGCCTGATTGGGAATCAGGACCAGGTCTAGAGGGCTGGGGTGTTGTCAGTGGACCACAAGGGGGAGGCAATGGACCCAGGTGTAGAGAGAGGTGCTCAGGATTTAAAGTAGTTTCAGAGTATTTAATGAACCAGTCCACAGCAGAGGAACAAAGGTACAAGGCCAAAGGCATAATCCAAAACAGCAAAAATAGGCAAACAGACCCAAAATCACTAGGCAAAATCTCAAAGTCAAGAATAGGCCCACAGATCCATATAAAGCAGGCAATCGAAAAGTACACAGGAGGGTAGCTTAAACAAGAACACTGGTAGATACCAACACAAGTGCTTAAATACAGGACATAACAAAACACACGTGGAACTCAAAAGGCAAAACGAGAGGGAATGTTCAGGGAATGAGTGCTGATGAAGAAAGACAAGCCGGAAATTCCAACACAGGCTGTGCCAAACTACCAGGCTAGTCTACACCACAAAATGAAAACATTTTTTATCAAATAATAATGAAATCACACACGCCAGCTTGCTCTCTTCCCTGCGACAGCAACAACATTTGTGTTCAATTCAAGACATCACCTAGCAAACCCTTCACCACCTGCTCCTGCCTAAACCCCTGACCTATTGTAATTAATTCTGTTCCTTTCACCAGGAATTTCAGCTGATTGAATCTACATAACCCACAACAAAAACACAGTCAGGGACCCGGACTACAAGCAAGGAAGTACATTAAGGTACATAAATGATTCCTCAATGATTTTCGTTACCATTTTTATTCTTAATGTATCTTAAAAATGATATACCCATACCAGTTAATGTAATTAACTGACAGACCTCTTGTTTGGAAGTCCATATAAATACAATTACAAAAGCACCTTTAGCCATAAATACTAAGAACATTAGAATATGTGAACATGAATGTAAAGTATAGTGCAACCCATAGATATGACTTTCAACACTTTATGGCAAAATAGTTAATTATATGTGGAAGCACTTATCATTAAAAGTATCACTTTCATTATCAATCATATTTTAAAAGCTTTTGTTTAACTTTCAAAGGACAAGCCCCCAGTGGTGGTGTGGTCAAGGTCATTGTCTTCATGATCATTTTGAGGTCATCATATAACCGCTACATTTGGTAAGCATAAATGAAGATCACATAAAATATCTCATTCAGCAGTCTGCTGAGATTGCAGGAAAAACAATGTCAGTAAATTCTGTTACATTTATGATACTTGAGAGGCAAACTTACAGATAATATAATTGTCTTGCAGACACCCTCCATCATGCCAAAGAAACACAAGATCCCGCCCAGTACTGAAGAGCCAAAACTGAAGAAGACAAGGGCTGATGAAAACCAGACACCTGAGTGGCCGGCTGAAGCTGAAAGGTGTATCCCAAGTAGCTATGGGGAGTTTTATAACGGTCTATGGGGCTTGGAAGCTCTTACCTATGCAATTTTTTTTCTTGAATGTTATCCAAAACGTGCTTCACTGCATGTCTGTCAATCTGATTATATTTATTTCTGGTTACCAGACAAAATCCCTAAAGGAAAGCAAAAAGTTTTTCAGTTATCTAGCATCAAAGATTTTATCTGTGAAATCAGGCATCATGCACGTGAGGTCATTCACTCTGACACATACTACTTGTTTAATAATTATATATTTAAGGTTGATCCCAAAAACCTGTATGTACATTTGGTAGGTTCATATGCACAGAATAAAGATTCAACAATTACAAATTACAAAGCTGAGACATACAAAGATATAGCATCAGGTTTAACGTGTAAGGAATTCAATACATTTGTTCGGCGCATTTTCAGATTTAAGAAAAAAACCTTAAACTGTGCAAAGCTGAGCCACTATTTCATGGCAGCCGTGTTTGCAGAATCAGTGCGGAACTTCCGGAATTTTTCCCTGTTCCTCATGTGGTTTGCAGTATGTGTCAATGACTCTGCAGACAGTAATACAAATCCTGATCACTTTGATTATCTAAAAAATCACCCCATGGCAAGGGGAGGGTCATGGATTGAGACCAACAGGAGAGGCTTTTATGGCTGCAGTTTATATGGTGTAGAAGCATATGGCAAACCTAAACGGGAAAAACTAAAGGGTGTTCTAAAATTAGAAAAACAAATGTATGACATTTGCTATAAACACCTGCATGTTGAGAAACCAGAGCAATTAGCTGGCAATATTAATAAAATTTTGGGAGATGAAATTGCACACCAAGATCACTTCAATACTTATATGTCCAAATATAGGTCTACATGATTGTAGTTTTCTATTATCACTATGCATGTCAGCAAACCAGGTCAGCAGTTTTGTTTTTGTTTTTTTCCCTGTCCATGTGCTCTTGTTTTCATTGCCCTTGTGTGTGTTCGCCCCGCCAACTGTTTCCCTGCTCAGTGTAATTACCTGATCTGTTTAGTTTGTTTCAGTGCCTTGTTCTGTTTCATTCCCGCATTATTATTCCTGTTCTGCCTACCTGTTTCTGAAATCTGTTTGTTTTTCGGTACTTTGATTTTTGGAGTATGATTCTGCCTGACTGCTGTGTTTTTCTGGTTTTGACCCTGCCTTTTTTTGACATTGATTCTTGGCTTTTGGACTTTGCCTGGCTGTTAATAAATTTTATTTTAGATTCTCCCTACCTGCCAGATCTGCACACTGGGTGAGTTTGGGATTCTTGTACTTGCATTTTGGGAATGCCCAAAAATCGCAGTGTTTAGGAAGTTTGTTGTGTCTGTCCTAAGTAAGATGGTGGGGGCTGCTCTCTCTCAGGATGTGCTGCTTCTGGCAGACGGTTCAAAACTAAATCTTACCATAAAATTAAGGAGGATCATGCTTGCAGGTCTCACCTCGGCAGAAAAGAGCATTTTGAAGGACTGGAAGGGACCGCTGAATGCTTGTAATGCTGTATAGCTGGGTTATTTCTATGATATTGTGCTTCTTGAGAGAACTACAGCAAGATATCACCGAGCTCAATGTAAAACAACTACAGCCAGGAATGTAGCTGCAGTTGAACTTATTTGTTTTTTCATTCATTCATTCATTCAACCTTTATTTAAATCTCGAGGAATTATTGAGGACGTGCCCTCATTTTCAGTGATATTGAGAGTACAGTTAAAAACAGAGTAAATATACTCAGAGAATAAAAATAAACACACACACACATATAAATACACACAAAAAATAATTGACAAGGAAACAAACAAAACAACAACATAACACAGTTAAAAACAGTCACATTCAGGCATAGCATATATTTAGTCTTGTTTGCATTCAGGACAAATTTCAGTTTAAAAAGTGCATCTTACAATTTGTCAAAGGCTTGTTGTAGGATTTGAGTGACTTAGTGTGCGGTATTAGCAAAGCAATACAGAATTTTATTATCCACATAAAGATGAGCATTGCAATTTGTTATACAGGATATAATTATTAATTATTGTTAATAAAAACTGTAAACAAGATGGGGGGGGTTGGGGTTTTAAGTTAATTTAAAAAATTGTTCATAAAAATGTATTCAAACTCTGCATAACATGGTGCAATACTGTGATTGTCTGAAACATTCACAAAAGTAGTTAAAATTTTAAAAACCTCATAATAGATAACCTCCATAACTCCTCTGCCCCTCCCTTTGGACGGCTTTCAGCTCCTGCTCCCACCCTCGTTCTGGAAAAACTGCACAAACCTGTGCAGCAATAGCCTCACTGAAGGGCAGGCTCACCTGAGCTGGATTTTCTGTTCAACCCAGGAGTTAGCCATTGTCTTCATTCATGCCTTTTTCCTAAAGCACAGCCTGCCAGGCCCTGTGGATATTTTTGGTTTGAGTTTGACTGTGCAGTTTTTTTTATATTATTATTAGTCAAATTACCTCAATTTAGACCTCAAATTAAATTGGTTTAAGGACCCTACCTGCCAGATCTGCACACTGGGTGAGTTTGGGATTCTTCTACTTGCATTTTGGGAATGCCCAAAAATCGCAATATTTAGGAAGTTTGTTGTGTCTGTCCTAAGTAAGATGGTGGGGGTTGCTTTCTCTCAGGATGTGCTGCTTCTGGCAGACGGTTAAAAACTAAATCTAACCATAAAATTAAGGAGGATCATGCTTGCAGGTCTCACCTCGGCAGAAAAGAGCATTTTGAAGGACTGGAAGGGACCGCTGAATGCTTGTAATGCTGTATAGCTGGGTTATTTCTATGATATTGTGCTTCTTGAGAGAACTACAGCAAGATATCACCAAGCTCAATGAAAAACAACTCCAGCCATACCTTTATGTTGGTATGTAAACCATTATTAATTAGATGCCTGTACTGTATTAATTAGACGTAAAAAGCTGTTATTGAGAGGAGCAAATTCATTCATCACTGCACTACAGCACTGGTTACTTTATTTTGGTAAAGAATGAAGACTGCCCTCTACTGTCTCACAAAGACAACTACTAGGAGCAAACTAACTTTCCCAAGAGCTCTCCCATCCAAGCCCTAAAGAAACTCCTACAGGCTTAGCTTTAGCCATTTGGGAGGTTAAGCAGTGGTGTGACAACTGTCCTTAGACCCACACCTACCTGTCTCTGTGACTCTCATCCCCTTTTACCCTATAAAAACACAGAGAGACAGAGCTCAGACGTCAAAAGACATAAATGTACAGTTAGTCGATACGGATCAAAACTTTAAAGCAAAAGCTCTTTCAAAGATTCATTTTAAAGCTATTTCGCTTAGCCACTCTATATTGATGACAATGCTTGCATTCACTGCATGTAAACTCTAACTACTTTGCAAGAGGAGTGGATGGTTTCATGCGCTTATAAATTTCCATCTTATGATGTGCAGAGTATCATTTTTCAGTAAGTTAGCTGAGCAAGCCTCACCCTTGAAAGTTAACCAGTAAGTAATCTTATTTAATTGCACTGGAGATAGCACACTGGTGACACAGCAGAAGAGCGGTTGCTTTGGACAGCTCCAGCCCTCTCTATATGGTAATGTGACAGAATTTGCCTATGGAGAGGAGGATAACTGCAGAGGACAGGCTCACAGCATCACACTCACCATACAGCCAGGATGAAGACCCTTTGTCTTACTCTCCTCTTCCTCTCCTCTTCCTCTTTGCAGCACACAACTGCTACAGGTATGTGACAGATGAACTGGACGTATTTCTCATTATACATTACAAGTGCTGCACCAGCCGATGTCATTAATTCAGTTAAGTGGGATTTCAGCTCTTTTAATATTTTTCAGTTTTATGGCCCCGGCCTGAGGCATACAGTATGTATATATATTACAGTATAAGGTGATGTTGTCAAAAAATGTTGATAAGGAAAATTATTAATGAAAAGAGGCAGACTCTGGATTCTAAACATCTCTTTAAAAGTCAATGTGGCACCAGGCTGTCCTGTTGTTTCCTATTGTTAGCCACCATTACAGGTATGTAAAAGTGAATCAGATGTGTCTTGCATTATACATTTCTAAATGCATGCTTTAAATGATGTCATTAATTGATTAATTAATAAATTAATTAAAACTGAGTTGAATTTCATCACTATTGATGTTTTTCTTTATTATGACACAGGATAGAGGTATTTTTATATCGGAAACTGTTTTCATAGTTGTAAAAATGATATGTGGACAGAGGCTGTCTGTGGTTATTGAATATCTCTCCACAAGTCTCTGTGACAAACAACTTGTCACAACTCAAGTGTAGCCTCTGTTACATAGCAACAACACAACATTGGTTAATATTTGTTGTCTGAGAATCTTGTCTTGGATTTTTTGTGAAAATTAAGGAACTGAAGTGTGTGGATGTTCACAGAGCTCAGTGCAGAACCTTTTCAGTTCTAAAATAAAGACTATCAGGTGAAACAGATGGTGCCATGTAAATAGAAGGTGCATATCTCTAATGTTTCTAATGATGGAAGCTGCCAGCTCATTGTAGACGCTAAGCTGCACTTCATGCAAATTGTGTGGTGAAATTTGCTTGTGTCAGTTCATTTCACTTACATCTCTTTCATTGTACATTGTATTTGCCACAGAGACAAACATCAATGAAGAGTGCAAAACATTACTGCAAAACTCTGAGATATGGGAGGTCAAGAAGTGAGTGGCTTTACTGCTTCATGTATCATCACCTACTCAGTTTAGACATAACACAATCTCAATGAAATAACATTCACCTGAATTCAATAAATACCTGTTTAAATATTGTATGAAATGTAATGGTTACATATAAAAGGGAACACAATAAAGCAATAGAACAACAGACCCAACAAACCATTTTAAATGAAAAATTCCTTGCAATGTTAACACTTTTATTGTTTGGTAAACAACAACTGAATTACTCTTCACAATTTTCATGTCAGTCTCTATTTTACATTAAAAAAGTAGTAGATCTGATTAAAGACAAACAGTGCCATATAATACTTTGTACACACTCTGATCCATTATGTGACTGTGTTGGTTGAGGCCTTTTTCTGTCTGTTTATAGAGCACATTGCCGCAGTGAGCCTTCCCACTTACTGGATGACTCAAGAACCCTGTCAGATGAGAACAGATACGAATACCCTGAGACACAGTACTGTCCTGTTCAAGAAGCCACCGTGGCACCTAATGACAGGATTCCTGCTTATTTGCCTTCTGTGGTGGACATTACCCATAATTCCTCAGTACCGTGGACATATGAGAGCGGTAGTTTCAGTCAGGTAGAATGGGCAGTGGCCAGTAAACACTCCACCAGTTATGATCACCAGAACATCGTGGTCCTGGAGAATGACCCTGTGGTGATGGAATCCGCCTCTTTCCTCTATGAGAAGCATCCTTCTGTGTCCACTCTGCTGAGCTACCAGAAGGGGGCGCTGCATGTCATCAGGGGGTCCCGCATGCACCTGACAAGGAACAGCCGTGTGGTTCTGGTGGGTCATGGCAGCAGGGGTGGGGATGGGGCAGCCATATTAGGGGGTTACCAGGCTGAAGAGATCGCAGGGGTTGTGGGAGCCATGGAGACAGAGGACGGACGCGTGCGAACGGTCAGTGTGGTAGGCTGTGAGCTCGGGAGGGATCTCTTGTTCGCCACTCGGCTGCTACGAGCATTGAGATCTCTTCATGTGGAGACGAAACTGCACCTTCGCCGTTCTGCCCTCTCCATAACCCCCTCCGGAGAGAAGGTGACCAGGGAGGAGGGCAACGGGCCACCCACCTGGAGGCACAAGGACGGCAGAAACAAAATCATCGCCTGGCTGGACGGGACGGGGAACCTGCTGACCAGAGAGGAGGAGAGGCAGAGAGGTCGAGTCGTTCCCCATTACCAAGGCCAGGCCCTTCACATCGAGCCATTGGACTGGCCGACACACCCGCAAATGTTCGTCCCTGCAGAGCTAAGAGCAAAGTACACCTCGATTGACTGTTTGGAGGGCCTTACATGGAGCCTGTTTTTTGAGGCGAATGAAAAGAGTCGTGCTCCAGATTATGCTTTGGAGGACAGCCGTGCCAACCATACAATTGTCTGGCTGAATGGCCAGGAGCCTTCCAGTGACATTTCAATCAAGCACATCGTCACCATCTTGGACCTGGTCCGTGAAATCCGCTACGTTGCCAAAGAAAATGTGAATGCCGATCTCTACTATGCACTGAATGACATTGTGTACAAGGTCGAGAAGAGGACCCTGTATGTCTCCATAGCTGGGAAGACTATGGACCCCCAAGATCAGGATGAAATATTGAGGTTCACTGGTGCTTTTAAAGCCAAGAGAGAGCACCTGACCCTCCGTGACCTGAGGCAGGGCCTGAAGGCCTCAGAGTTCAATG